>CABFWB010001862.1:121370-135438 GCA_902151455.1 Timema bartmani | reverse complement strand
CCTTGGTTGAGTGCAAGATGTATGCCGAGGATTTTAAATAATTCTTGTGTTCTCTACTAAATTGCACATGAAGGGCTTTTTAACCTTTCTTTTCCCCATTTCTTTCACACAAACTGAGAACTTTTCAACGATTTTATTCAAAAATCCCGTTTTTTGGCGCGATTTTTATAATCCTTAGCTATCACATCCCACAGCACTACATTTGTATGAAATATTTCAGTCCGGTCCAGATTTTTTTTGCCTGTCCATGATATGAAAAATGGAAATATCAGGAATTGATGTACTTGGTGTGAACAGCAGTCAGATTGGCCCACGTTGCTTTTTGCCTGAAATATTGGCAAAAACATCCATACTATCAAACATTGATTCTTGGAACCCTTTTGAAATGAATCACGGGAAACATGTTTTCCTCGCTGGGAAACACAAGGAAACAAGATTTTTTTTTTGCCAACAGTTGGGCAACTGTTTCCGAAACAAGAGCAACATGTTGGCAAACATTGTTTCCAAGTGCGTACTAGGCTTAAAGATTAGGCCGTTAAATTATATTAGTGCTGCGAACCCAATATATATTTAAAAACATCTTGACAGAGAACACCCATAAATATCGTTAATTTTATGCGAATTAATAAAGTAACTTAAATTCCTTTTCAAAATTAAACCTGCAAAGAAAACAATTGGGTGGTCCAACAAGTCAGAACTCGGAAACAACTGAATTAATGAATAAGAATTTGAAATTCATGTATAAATATTTAATTAAAATCAGGGAATTTAAAAAAATCACGTAAAATTTCTTAACTTATCAATACGGTAAAGCTGAAAAAAATGTATATTCTAGCTCAAGTAAGCCAAACTATAAAATGAATCATGCTCTCAGACACGCCAAAGAAAGACGCCAAACTTTTTTTAGAAACTGTCCCTTTTGAGTTTTCTCTCAGACCAAGAGTAAAATTCGTGCTTTGGGACTAGCAGGGAAATTACAAATGTTTCTGTTTGGATGGCAGCCCTAGGAAGCCATTGAAATGTTTTCGGCTTGCTACCCTTTAATATAAACTGGAAAATTCTGTGGCATTCCTAACCAATTTTGACTTAACATGTTCTTTAAGAATTCAGGAAACGTAAATACGTACTATAATACAACTTTATACCCTTCAAATTTGGTTAAACTAAGCTACCGTGATTTTGTACCGTTGTATTCGCAACAAAACGTTTGATGTGGGCGTGTAGGAGTTATGAGGAACTGTAAAGGATCCTTTATCAAGAAGAGAAATGCGCACCGTAGCATGACCTTGTTGATGGTATCATACAATCTTCACTTTGATCATCGGAAGCTCACAGTTGCTGTTGGGGCGAAGTGATGTTGTTTGGTTCCCTTTTCATTCGTCCCTCCCTCCCACTACCCCTTTACCATCCGTAGCTGAAATACATATGATTCAAGGTTCAATTGAATCAACCCGGCTTTGACTCAAAGCAATGATATACTCCCAACATTAGTGCGTTAATGGTTAGGTAAGTTATTATAATTAACAGAGAGGTTATCTAAAGATTAGCACGTCTGACCTGGTACAAAGTTACAGGATTTGATTCCGAACTGTTTAATTAAGAAAGTCACCTTTCCTCAACCTCATCTCCCAGGTAGGTTTTTATTCTATTCAGGGGAGAGCGTAGGTGCATTTCTTTAAGAATTGAACTTCTTTTTCCTGTCCCTTTATATATAATCCGCTGATAGTCAATGTCCGCTCACTTAATCGAGTAGCTACATATTTGAACCTTTAAAACGTGGAATTATATAAGCGATAAAGACTTGACTGCCGATGACGGGGAGATAGAGGCTCAAATCTCAGTCGGATTTAATTTTTTTTTCAAAAAAAATTTCCACTCTCTTCACGCAAATGCGGGTACGCTTCCTCTAAATATCACCTTCC
Organism: Timema bartmani; assembly: GCA_902151455.1. Lineage (NCBI taxonomy): Eukaryota > Metazoa > Arthropoda > Insecta > Phasmatodea > Timematidae > Timema > Timema bartmani. Next base: position 133,516 of record CABFWB010001862.1, on the reverse strand, counting down.
TAATTTCCTAAAACCCCTAAGTACATAAGCCTATATCCCGACCCGAACGCGGCGCTAAAAAAAACTCCACCCAACCGTCAAGACCCTGAACCCTGAAACCATAACAAATAGTGAATATTTATGAAATTTTTGCGATCGAACCACTGTCCCTTAAGTCTCTGTGATCTGTAGGCCTGCATTCTCTGCTATTTTTAGATTCGCAACCTCTCTACCACTCAACTATCGGAAAGGTCGGCAAGATAAGCTTTCAAAGATAACATGTCAACATTCATTTTATGATTAACAGGGCTCGAGATCACTTTAGAATATAAACATTCAAGAGGTCACAAAACTCGAAAATATTATTTCTTCAAATAGATGTCATATAAACATAGTCGGCTACTTCCATGATACAACTTGACCAAATTATTTTTCGAATCAAAATACTCAGAGTGTGTGTGCGTGTGTGTATATACATATATATATATATAGGGATGAGGCAGGTATAAATTAGAGGAAATGTACGAACAGCCACGTGGAGAGTGGAAAACGATCATGAAAATATCCCCCTCGATACACTCAACCGGGATTTGAGCTCAGACTTGTTTCCCACCAACAAACCAGAAAATTAATCAAACGTTTAGTCCAAGTGTTGACCGATGCGGATATCTGCCTCACCCCTAACACAGATGTATGATTAAATGCGGGGAAACTGGACGTAAAATGCAAACACATTTTCTAAGATTGTTTTGTGTGTATGTGAGTGTACCTGATGGGGGTGGATATTAGGGGATGGGGAGTACTTCTTTCTTGTCTTGGTTGTTCAGCAATCGTATTGGGTCTGAAATCCTCCCTACCTTTTACTTTTATGGAGGTAAAGGCGCTCTTCGAATTGAATGATGTGCCATAGAATTCACTAATGCTGGCCCAGAGTAGGAAAAGTTGGCTCCAAACTCCAGACCTCCTTCCATCCATCACACACTTACACACACCAAGCCTGTCCTTTCGTATATTATATGACTTGTTTACTTAGAGTGGCGTGCAGTCAAACACGTTTTTATAACCCAAGAAAAAGAGACCAGACTAAAAGCAATAGAGTTAAAAGCTGACAACAAAGCTCGTACAAACTATATATGCGACTTTAAAGATATATCTGCTTTAATGGATTCCATCCTACTTTTATTGAGACTTTCTGTACGAATATTTTCTTACGTCCTAGTGATAGGCCGTACCCAGGAATATATTTATGGAAATCACACGTGGAGAACCACCCCCCAACGCGCCCTGCTACCATGCCATAGAATGTTGTTTAATGCATGTCTAACGCCTTAGCCCTCTCGACCAACACTATGTTTTTCTGATATATTTAAAAAAATACATGTTTAATATATTTCGTCACATTTTTATAAGGGAAAAATTCATGTGTCAAGGGATAGCTTTGCTGCCTTGATAATTGGAGCCCCAGCTTCAGTTATCAACCTTGTTTAGTTGAATACAATGATTGTTTTACTTCGCACAGTTGTCTGCAATGCTATCTAAGTTGTTTGGCTACATATACTGATTATTTCACGTGGCCAAGGTCTCGGTGCTCAGGAGCACCATCAAAGTTGTTTGGCTGTATACAAATATTTTCACGTGGCCAAGGATCCAGTTCCCAGGGGTCCCATCAAAGTTGTTTGGTTGTATACTCGTGGCTAAGGGTCTAGTGCCCAGGGATTCCATAAAAGCTGTTCGTCTGTATACAATAATTGTTTCACGTGTCCAAGGGTCCAGTGCCCAGGGGTCCCATCAAAGCCATCATGCTATATACATTAAGCTAACATTCTTGGCTGGGTCCATCAAGGTCTTGGCAAGCATCCGCTTACCGCGCGCGCAACACTGATATAAGTATTCTTGACAAGGGCCGAGTGTGTTTCGTCCGTCGAACGAAAGTGTTTGTCGATTTCTGAGGGCGAGAACTCACTATGTCCGTCACCGTGGCCTAGTGGCGAGGTCGGTCGACTATAAGTTAAAGAGGGGACGGGACGCTGGCTTGATCTCAAGTCGCGCTAGTTTATGTTTTTATTTTTTTACAAACTTACTCATTGGTTTTTAGTTAATTTATAAGGATTAATCCTACTGTTATTCGATACTAGCTTCAGTGGTAGAATGGTCAAAGGCGCCACTTCGTGTTGTACTGACCTCCTGATGACGAATAGATGGGGTTTGAATCCCGGTCGTTTATACTGGGAGTGGATTTCACTAAATTGTTTCCCACTCTCGTTCCACGCAAATACGAATAGATTACTTCTAAAATACTTCCTTTTTCATCCCTACCCATCAGAGTAATTTATCATACATGCGTATAACCTGAACAGGTGAACAGGTAGTAAGACGCGGAGCTAAAATAAAGAAATAAATATTATTATTCGTTAAAATTCTACCAGGCGATTTACATGAACTGTACTGGCTAGATTTGCTTTTAAAATGCTAGCAATGCATACAAATTATACTAATTTTCAGGTAAATTAGTGTATTATATATTTAACATTATTACTATCTTCTTAAAGTTAACTAGTATTTAATATTCTGAAAATTGAAAAATGCCACCTGGACACGGGAATCGAACCCGGGACCTTTGGCTTAGTACGCCAATGCTCAAACCACTGAGCTACCAGGAATCGTCCCGTGTCCAGAGTCATTCTTCACTCATATTTTAAGGCAGAGTCGAAGATGGACGCGCGGAAATCGTCGGCTATAAATGTGTGATCTATTAAGATCACGAGCTATCAGATAACGCAGCCATCTTTGACTCGGTAGTTGGCTTAATGCTGTGACTTGTACAATTATTATAATTGTAAGGGATTGCATATTTAAGAATCAAATAGCCAAAGTTATTATTTATGCTTTTTCAATTTTCAGAATATGATATCTAGACGGAATAATCCTCACGAAAAGCATAAATAATAGCTTTGGCTATTTGATTCTCATATTTTATAGATAAAGGTTAACTAAAGCAACTATACGCTCTAAACTGTAGGCCTATAACTAGTGGTAATTTAAAAAATAAATAGAAAATCACATCTTTTATTCTTATTTTAAAGTTTTGTCTTAGTTCTGATTTAGAATATTGGCTTGGACCTATTATACAAGTATTTAGGGTGGAATGCAAGAACGTATAGTGAATGCTTGGTGGACCGATAGTGTGATATCGAGCACACTATTCTTCCACCTTTTAACCTATGATGACGCAAGCAAACCCACGCTAGTATCAAAAAAGCATCCACTTAAAGTTCTTTCATATGGCCCATAGTGTATGGTTATAACTCTTATAAGTAAAGTTAGTTTGTTTGTCGCGTGCAAATGTAATTTCTCAATAGTAGCACATCTTTTAGTAAAATTCACGTCACCTTATGACGCCTTTCAGTCGCCGACTTGGCAAAGGAGTGTCTATCTATCATCCAATATGTCACTTAGATAGTTTTTCAACAATAGCTCGATCCCGCCTTCTTTGGGCGAGCGTAGAACAGTCGGCCAACACAGGCAGTCTGGGCGCGTCGCGCTATTTAAAAAAACTTCAGGGCTCCCCTTTCTCTTCCTCTCTAATATCTTTTACCCTCTCACTTGAATAGTCTGATTGCCATATAGATAACGTAATCTTTCTTTTCAAAAATTTACTAAATCTACTTTCATGTATTTTACGCTAACACATTGTTTTTAAATTTGTTACTTTTGACAACTGGTGTCATTTTTGACACTACTTTTTTCTAGCATCGCGTCTTACTGGCCGTTCAGGCTATACGCTTATGTAATAATTACGCTAATGGTTTTGGAGATGATGAGGGTTTTATTCATTGTAAATGTATCCCCATTTGCATGGTGGGAGATTGGAAAACCCTTTTGGAAACACCATCCTCAGTACACTAGACTGAGATTCGAACCTCGATCTCCCCGTCATCGGCAGTATAGTCTTCTGCGAGAGAAGACCCTTAGATGATGCAACCGCCAAGCGTCTGACAACTATAATACATTAATTTTGAATGAGTTTTCAAATATGCCTCCTATGTCACTTTAATATGCAGTCTATGGAAGTATACAACATAAATCCTCATAGGTGCGGGGGCGTGAACTAAGCTGTCGATCTCGTTTGTTTTGGTTTGACTATGAAGGGAGGTTGGGATTTAATCCCGGCCAGTTGTACAGAGGCTTTTTTCCCCAAAGGATTTTCCAAGCAAATGTGAGTACATTTTCTTATGAATGTTACCTTGCTCATGAATACCTGTCTAATTATTGTAAGTGTACAATATACATAATTATGGTCCGACGGATAATACGATTACTTACACGCAAACATATAGTTATATTAGGAATTTGTATAGGAATAATTTTAGAAAATACACTTTCTTGCACCCTTTGAGTGCGGTAGGACTTGAGCGCATGGACTAGGTAGGCCCTAGGGTACTTCGAGGAATAGCTAGTATTTTCTTCTTATTGTTATTAATTCATAAGGACTTTTTTTTTTGTATGCTTGTGTACTTGCAAAACAATTTCAAGAGATTCTTAGCCGGCGTTTCCAGTGTAGGCTACACTGCGGAGAGGTGATCTCTTGTCGAAATATATACATATTTTCCATTCTATTTTAAACTTTTATTTAACAAGAATTTATCATTTTAACTTCATTTCCTCTGAAGGTCATTCGACAGTAAATTTTTCATTGCACAATTTTAACATGGGTACAGAATGAACCATTTGTTATATTAAATATTGATAATAATATCAATATTATAATTAAATGATAATACATATAATATTTAAAATTATAGAATTTGCTAGATAAAGGCTAAATAACTATAATATTATAATTTAACAAATAATTAAATTAATTATTACAATATTTTAATTAACTAATATTAATATTATAAATTTTTCATTCTGTACCCCTCAAATGAATGTATAGTTATAATAAAATTTCAGCCTCATACATTAATTACTTTACCTTAACAATATTACACAAACAACATAAAATAACAATTTTTACCGCGCTTATAATTCATGAAATGTAATGATTTTAAATTACTGAATCACTATTTAGCCTAGAGCTTATAATTATACAAGTGTTAAAATTGTGTAATAGGCTGCATTTTTTATTTTCGAATAACCTTAAGCCGGCCGACTAGCTCATCGAGAAAGTATCAGTCAGGCCACACCACTTAAAGCTTAGACTCCCTTTCGCCACTCGCCTATAACCACCCTTTGTCATGTCATTAATAAAGAGGGGAGATAAAACTATGAAACTTAATATTTCAAGGTAAAGAGGAAAGCTCTATGCTAGTTCTCAAATATCTTAAAATATTATTTTGTGAGCCTACCATAAAATTATAGAATTTTCTTGACGAAGGCTAAATATAGAGCCCTTTTTCCTTAAGCCAAATCTGATAGCTCCGTTAAATGCTTAAAAAGTAGTTGAAAATGAGCTAATGTCACATTTTCTACACATTTTTCTATATATACCTAAACTCAAACTATAGGGTTGTTAGGGAAATGGAACCTTGTTGGAACCTTTCCACTTTTTCTCAAGGCGTGAACCATATTTTGAAATAACTTATCGGATACTCATTTACTACTAATGCGCTCAAGTGATAGCTAGTTCATATGCTACAGATTCGTATTGGTGATATTTATAGGTATTGTTACTGTCTATTAAACGTGACAGCTGAATATAACATAGCCTGACGTATGGATATATTAAATTATTTTGACTGTTACTGAAGGTATTACTGTCCACTTACAAGGTAAACTGAGTGTACATATATATTTTGAGGTGTTTGAGGTATAGTAGATTTGGTGGCAGTGTGGCCTACATTTTGAAGTATTTTGTTACTATTCTGATTACTAAAGTGTATCGTGATAAAGATTGCGATTGTCTATCTCGGTTGAGTGATCTCAGGATTCTTGTTCTATTACCGATTGGGAGCTATGTGGTGCCTCGTCCGTACCGGTGGTCACATGGTCATATACTTCTAGCTTGCTAGATTGACAATGGGAGGGAGGTCAGGGTTTGATTCTCGGTTGGGTTCAATGGAGGGTTGATTATCACACGTGATTTATCGCTGTGGTGTTTCCGTTTCTTTGCCACGATAATACGGATGCTTTTTTTAAAAAAATATCCTCTCCTCAGAATAAGTCGTCAGGTTGATAGCTTTAGTGTTGAACGCACTAAAAAGAAAAGGTGGGCCGTTAACTTGCTATACTTACAGTGTTTAGGAGTCGAATATAATCAGGACGTCCCAAGTACTTGTAACTAAGGTGTACTTTTGCTATATAAAAAATGTGAGAAAAATATGGTATTCTAAACTTGTCTTGGTTGGATTTAAATCGACATGTGACGAAACTACAAACATAAATCGTATTTTAAAATTGCACATAACCTATATATAAAAGAGAGATATAGGCCTACCATTATTTTGGTAGGAAGGAACTTCTGAATCTTCTGCCAGACTTATATAGGTTTGTAGAATTTTGTTAGGAAAAAATGTCTTTCAGATAGTAATTAAAATTAAAATAGGTGTTCACAATAATTATTAGGTTTATAATGTTATCATTTTGTCTCCAATATATTTATATAGGACATGTATGTTGTTATATCATATGGGATGTGGTCCTGGGGCTACTATTATTCATAGCTAAAAATGTAGTCAAAATAACGGAAATACCCAAACTCGAAATAAAAGAATTACAGCTAACTTAGAAGTATATAGCATGATATCATTTTCAAAAAGGGGTCTACTTTTCAATTTAGTATACTCAACCGAACACTTTTATTTTGTTACGTAGGCAATTTATTATAACTTGAACTTTTTTGTGTGTGTGCACAAATTCTTAGCATCCGTCCGATCTGCCATCGTAAAGTAGGGAAGAGGAAATAATTAGGAAGGTAGAATGTATAGAAAGTGTCTGCATTTGCGTGGAGAGAGAGAGAATGATAAACCATTAAGGAAACATACCCACAGTAAACCCAGCTGGGACTCCAACCCTTACTTAGAGCATGCGACCACCGATTCAGAGTCACTGGGTTATTCATTATTTTGTCTAAATGTCTGTTCGCTTAATTAATGTTCATTTCTAAGGAGGCTTGTTATTTAACGCGGACTTTTTAAACGCGAGACTCAATTTGTTCATACGTCAAGTAATGTGATCTGCATCTGTCACTTTTGATAGTTATTAATATAATATGAATAATATTGTAGTCAGCACTACATATTAGAGATTATTTTAGAAAAAAATAAAAGTAGAAAGAAAGTTTGACTGGTTAGCCTGCCAGCTAAATTAGAGAACCAAAATGTCTTCATTATGTACTGGAAATGTGTGTTACTTTATCACTCATGACAGTAGGGTTTTCACTTAGGAAGTTATACTGTAGTAATTTGAAAAACTTTGACCCCATTGAACATGATCTTATGTCCACGTGATACGACTCTTCAATTCTTAAAAGTTTTTAATAAGTAAAGTAAGCTTTTATTTTTGAGTAAATACAAAAGTTATTTCCTTATGTGTCTAAAATTCAGCTAATTAATATGCTTCATTAGACACTCAATTGATAATTACATAAAATAAATATAAAAAGCTCGTTAGACGCCAGGTAGATGCATATGGTCACCACTGATGACCTGGTGATTGTATTTTTTATGACCTAATAAATAATATAATAAAATGTTTATCAATGTTGACCGCAAATATAAATGTTAGTATTTTTAAGCGGTCTTCTTACTCCATTGTGGAAGTGCGACACAGGTAATATTATCTAGAGATGGACACATGTCTGTAAATTCTCAATTGTAAAATAATTTGCTGTAGTTGTGGCTTGCGTCCCAACACGTACTAATGGGAAGAGGCTGGTTTGGGGGAGCATTGGGGAGGGTGGCGCCTATAGCTATCAAATTGCGGGTTGGGGAACGAAGGGGCAGGGCAAAAATGATTGGCATATACCTAAATATCTAAACCTACACATAATAATTAATCTGTTATCAATTCAACTCACGCTATTCAGTACTTGTCAATATAAGCTGATGATGGAATAGTGGTGAAAATGTCCCCACCAAGGAAATATTAATAAAAACAAGGTGGATTCTAGAATAGAAATAAAAAGTTTTAGACTGTTAAATTCAATTTTGAAGTTAAATAAAATATAAATACTTAAAGTTGTATAAGCTCTGTGGTTCCTTAAAAATAATATTATTTTAATTCTAATCTTTTCTACAGTGTTTTTATATTAATATTTATTTTACCAACTTCATAAAAAATACACTTTGACAATGTTTAATCTGATTATCTAAAATACTTTACAGAAGGTAACTAGTAGTTAGGTGACCTGGTGGTCTAGGGGTAAGGTGTCAGACTTCTGTGCTGAGGGTCCGGGGTTCAATCCTCGGTCCCGGCACAGATTTATCTGATTACCAAACCCTTCCTTCACCTCTGACAAGACGTGTATTAATCACAACTTGTGAATGTGAGGAATGCCAGGCCTCCACCGTGGTTCGGATTCCACGTTAAACTGTAGGTCCTCCATTTCATCTCACAATCACCCTACCATTGCACATTAGCGTAAGTGCGTATAACCCGAACGGGTAGTAAGACGCGGTGCTAATAATAATAATAATAATAATAATAATAATAATAATAATAATAATAATAATAATAAACTAGTAGTTCTGTGAACAGTAGATCTAGCACCCTCCATGTGTTTAAGTTAAGAATTTTTAACGTATGGTAACGGAATTTCGTAGATCTACTAACTTTAAAAAGACGTCCAAGATCATTTGCATAAAAAAATAGTTTACCTTAAAACCTGTTTGTGTAGACACGGTTAATTCATTTACTTAGGTATTATTGTGTGGAATGATTATATTTCATATTCCACACTAAAACAGTGCCTCATCTCTTAAACTAAACTTTGTTTGTAGAACACTTCTTGGAAGATATAAGATGAATTTGTAATATTTGTGCTAGTATAATTGACACTATTAAAGATATTTTAATCCATAATATTTCTACTGATTGACACTGTTTAAGATATATTTAAGTTGGTTAGCTAGTGATTACAGATTCTGTAGGCCCTAAGTAAATAAATACATGCTTACCTTTATTACGAATACAACACTACGCGACACACACATTTGAATACTCGTGGCTGCTATTTTAGTTACTTAAGCCTTTTTTTGAGGGGTTTTGAAGCCAATATTTTTCCTTCCCCATCAAGTCAGACAGAAAACAAACTAATAGTACATTATATTAATAGAAATTAACCGTTGGTCACGTGGTTTAAAACATCAATCTTGCATTATATGTCAATATTTAAAAACACACGCCCAACCTACTCGATCGAATGCTTAGAATTTTAAATTCAAATCACGTGAGATGAGCTACAAAACATAAACATTTGAGTGGCCGCCATCTAGAAACTGATAACTAGGTCGAATTACCATATATACCACTGTAGGCCTACTTACGTTGTTTGGTCTAGGTTCAAAAAATGTCCCTGCCCAATTCCGTTAAAATTGGTTCACACATTGGCAGTTATCGCGGAACAAACATCTTGACATATGACAGACAGATGAAATGACAAATGGTCGATTTAAAAAACGACCGCTCAACGCTCTGTCAATTAGAAATGTCTTTTTGTATATTTTTTTTCTCTTCAAACGATTAGGTGAAGGATCCCTTTCAGATCATCTCAAACAGGGGAAGGAAATGTATTCGTGAAGGCTTTGACTAGATAAAGTATTAACATATCTTGTCTACAGAAGATCGGGGAACCCCAATGTTAGTGACACATTCAACCACCAAACGATGAAGTAGATTACGCGAGTGTGAGAATAAAACTGGAATATCTGTTATGGCTTTATTGTAACTCATTTGTTAATGTTTCTGGTGTTAACGTCTTTAGGATAAAGTAAACTGAAGTCCAAACTTGAGACATCTCGATTGAATTAATTCCATTTAAAGAAATTTGTACTAAGTAGAAAATGTCCCATCTCAATTTTCCAAATCTGTCCTGGAGTCACACTTTGTTGGCGGGTGACTGTACACACACGCACATGTTGACTGCGAGCAACGTGATACCCTGGTCGTATCCAGACACACCGTCTGACGGAATTGTGGTTGACAAAGTTCCGTTACAACCATTCTCACCATTAGCAAACGCTGGCATCTAATTGAATTTTGAGACTAACGAACATCAGTCTACTCCCTGAGGATACACTAGTAAAGATACACAATGGTTGGTAAGTTTTATTTGCACTGTATAGCTAAATTATGTTATGGTATGTATTCCCTCGTCTTACTGTGTATTTACACGTTCGCTGTTAAACGAGAGCAGTGCTGATATTTGGTCACGTGATAGCTCTAATCCAATCACAAGAAGTCCGCACGCATGGCTAGCGTAGCCCGCACTGACCTAGTAGAGATAATTTCAACTTTTCCAGCGTAAAAACGCCAAGAAGACCCGATCAGCGCATGTGCAAACTTTTGAACATGCGTTATTTATAAACACAGCACATTCTAACGATGGCGTATCTCAAAAGTAATTATTTAAAAGAAAGACTGATCAATTTAGTATATTTAGCGTCTTCACATTTTCACATTTTGTTCTTCTTCTATAGCTGCAAGTAATGCTATTTTCCTTTTTCTGTCCATAATGTTGATGACTGCTCAAAAGAATAAACAAGAGTTATCAACACACAATATTGGAGGCAAACAGCTGATTGTAACATTTACGTTTTTATGTTTGACGTTTCACTGCATCATGAGTAAACAGAGATTCCCAACTTGCCGCGAGTGTGTGAACAGCTGCACTACTAAGAGGTGCAGACTCACTATACTGCTTTCAAATTTCAGCGTACGTGTGAATTCAGCTTTACTCCTTAGCTCAGTCAGTTGCATGTCTGCCTGATGAAGCAGGGTTCCCGGTTCCATGCATGATCGAAAATGTATCAGGTAGATTGTCGGCCCTGGAGACTGAGTGTCGTGTGTGTTGCAGCATTAGGCTAGTGGTAAACCATATTCTAATATAAAATCATTGTGTTTAGAAATTGCACGTCAAATACCCTTAGTAAAAAAACAAACTAACGAAAGCCTTACCTTTTATGCCTTCTTAAGCTCAATTTATTGATGTGATAACTGGACTTTAATCTGATAGACATAAAAGTTGTTCTTTGATGAACCAATAATTAGCTGGTTACTCATCTCCGTGCTAAATTGACTCAAGATAATCCTTGTCTTTTTCTAATATGTTGCTGTCACCCTCGGTGGTCTTGGGGTAAAGTTCTCGCCTCAGGACCCGATGTTCGTGGGTTCGTACCTAACCGAGGTCGATGGATTTTTCATGAGCTATAAAAATCCGTATCACAACGTTCTTAGAAGCAGTAATATAAAGCCTTCGGTCCCATGTCGATTGTGGCAGGTAAAATAACACTTCCTGGAAGGTATGTGAAAATACCTTTCCTGACAAAATTGGTAGGCTCTTTCGCTCTCGCTCATAGACATTATCGTGCGCTGACATGCCTATAAAACCATTCGGTTCAGAAAGTGCACGTTAAATACCTGAAATAATATTATCTCTCTCTCTCTCTTTCTCTCTCTCTCTCTATCTATATATATATATATAGTTGCAAAATTCGTCATCCCGTGGGCCAGTAGACATAAATGATGAACATCATTTCTCCAACCTACTGTTTTAATAATTTTTATGTCAATTAATTTCATTTATTTACATGCATTCGAGTTTATTAAACACTTACTGAGGGAGTGAAGTGACTTTTTTACTTTCTCTCTATCTTACAGGTAGAGAAAGTATGGTGATCGTCAAAAAAATCGAACTCGATATTTTGATGAATCTTGACGTTTCATGACTCCCTGAATCCGAAAAAGTTGTTTTTGAATTTCCGTCTGTCTGTCTGTCTGTCTGTACCTCCAACTAGAGCCTAAACTATTTTACCGATGAGCTAAAACTTTATATCTAGGGTTTTCATAGGGTCGCCCCGAGGGGTTTTTGGAATTGGATATCTACCCCTAAAATTAAGGGTAGTTTACTGAAGGGCAAAAAATTTAATCAAAATCGGCTCTAACGATTTTGATTAAATTTCATTTATGAACATTAATAAATATTACAAAACAAAATGGCTACTCTCAAT
>CABFWB010001862.1:96537-120585 GCA_902151455.1 Timema bartmani | reverse complement strand
ATTTTTTATTGGTCAAAATGTATAAATGAATAATTAAATATCAATGCGATGACTTGAAGATCTGCAACACCTTATAAAATGTTAAAATTTTAACCAAAAATCGAAATTTTAATACGAAGTGTTGACCCTTGTGGAAGACATTAAACTTTTTGAAATGCTCTTAGGTGGACAAAGATGCGCCTCTTTTCTCATTGATTCTATATCATTGTATATTATTTTATGCGTGTTCTTATGTGGAGTGGTGATGATACAATGTACATTACTCCGTTCAGAAATCTTACGAGTTTATAGAAAGAGAGAGAAAGTCTGTGCGGTGCGCCGTACCATTTATTTTTTAACTCGACCGTTTGACATTGTCTGTTTGTCTTCGATTACTCCCAAATACGTGAACCAATTTTAACGACATTCGACAAGGACATTCTTTGAACCTAACATATATATTCTTGTTTTATTTTCATCCTGAATTTTGACACAATACAATCAAGTGACTGACATCTTAAACCACGTAAACAATAGTTATTATTGATGACTTTAATAGACTATTGAGCTTAGTATTCATTTGTTTTCTGTTTAGCTTGAGCACCAAGGAAAAATATCTTCAAATCCAAGGAGAAATTATATGAGATGTTTAAGGGTGTATGGCCCAAAATTAATAATAACATTATATATATATATATATTAGTAAGTCTTCTTAAAACAAACTTGGATCAATGTATTAAATATAGAGTAAATGTATATTTTAAGGGCAGTGTTTACTCAAAGTTTGAAATTTAGCATCTAATGCAACAATTTTTATAAAAATCAAATGATGCAAAGATTTCATATTCGGAATGTTAGAAGTACTTGAGGAGGTTTATTAATTGAAATAAATATTATTTCAATGAACCTTCAATTAATTGCATAAAAAACTGCCAAATAAATGCAATATTCAATTAACTATTTTGTATATTTAAACGTGTGTAATAAATGGGGGAAGCAATTCAATTAATGACGACTTCTTTTAATTTTATTATGTTACTTCATTTAGATTAATATTCAATCTGAGCCTCATGAAAACTAATACGATCTGAGGAGCTTCATATTTTGCCTCCGGATTTTGAAAATATATCTGATACAACCCCGCAATAGCTGAAACAGAATGGCCTGGTCAGAGTAGAGCAAACAACTAATCTCTTCTCACTCAAGCAACTAGCTGTCTGTCCTTGAAACGATAAATCTGTCGCTAGTGGTTTTCGCATGTTTCTACAGATTATTGCCCTGACATATCACCATCTCTCTTTAGGGATTGTTACCTCGCTCTCCACCGTTTTCAAGTCAGTGTAGCAAGTGCGACATTGATGAAAGGATTTTCTTCAGTGTGGCTGAGTGTAGTTGCATTTAATGTCTTTAGGGATGTGTGAAGTGTAATAATAGCGGAAATACAATTTTTATTATTTTAAAAAATGGCCCCACGAAAGTTTAAAAAGATAGCAGAAGAGATATAAAGGGCAAAAGCCATAAGCATTGAAACGCTTTTACGAAGTTATTCGGAAAGCCCAAACCGCTAATAAGTTGGTGAAATGATTCAAACCTATATTATGTTATTGAACTTAAATAATTAACTTTTTTTTTTAATTCTTTTGAAATCCGAAACCAAATCCGGAACCTCCAACTTAGCACGTCAATACCTTCCACTGAGCTATCTGGGCTATCCTGTGTTAGGGTCATTTATCGCTCATATTTTAAGGGTTATTAGGTAATAGATGTGTAAAATCGTTGGCCATTTAGTAACAATCGAAAAGACACTCCATCGTTGATCCATGGTAGCTTTATGCTGCCGGTTGAACCATTTTTATTCATTTAAATGGTTTCTTGGATGCAATTTGCAAACCAAAAGTCACCAACCTTTATTTAGCTGAGGACTACATAAATATTTTACCAAAACGCTGTAAACCACTTATTAACTATTTTGCAAAAAAAAATTAGAAAACAATTTTAAGAATGAACTTGAACAAAGAATACAGCGTGAGGAGTTAATATGTATACACAATTGTGCCTATATTAAATAAAAAAGATAGATTACTTTTTGGTCATATTGGCTATGAGATGGAATTTGTAGGATAATATATTAATAATCACACCTCTTTGGTATATAAAAAAATATTAATTGTAAAAAAAAATTAAACTCAAGATTTTGATGGATGTCGACGTATCATGACTCCCTGAATCCGAAAAAGTTTTTTTTAAAAATAATGCCCGTCTCTAGTTCTGACTAGAGACGAAACTATTTTACCAATTGAGATAAAACTTAGGATATGGGGTTTTCATAAGGTTTCTCAGAGATTTTTTTAAAAATAATCCATCCAACCCTAAAATTAATGGTAGTATTTTTTTTACTCAAGGGTGGAAAGAGAAAAAATTGATTATTTTAAACTCGACTCGATTGAAATTCGTATATATGTATTGTTTAATATTAAAACAAAATGGAAGTTCTCATTCCCTCATGAAAATGACTTTGAAGGTAATTTACACTTGAGGATACCGCCAATTTTTATCGTATCTCCTAAGCCCAGCTATTAAGGAAATGCACATTTGTTCGCTCAATCAGTCTAGTTGATACCAGGCTTATTGCAATAAGCCGAAGATAGTGAAGGCTTGTTAGAAACTCAACAGCAGCGGTTCCCAAACTGTGGGACGTACAATTATTCCTGATGGTTTGTCGTGAGAATCCAAACAAAACAAACAAATTAAAGTCGTTAAAAATTGACTCATAAAATCTGATAAATATATTACAACACAGTCTAATAGAAGTGACCTCTAAATTTCTGGCATTCAAATTCATAAAGATATCCCAGATAAATATGTAACTGTTCATGAATCTATGAGTAAGGAATCAAAGTTTGGGGGCCAGGGATATGCCAGTTGTAAGTGTATAGTAAAAAAAATAAATGGTACGGCGCACCGCACAGACTTTCTCTCTCTTTCTATAAACTCGTAAGATTTCTGAACGGAATAATGTACATTGTATCATCACTTCACATAAGAACACGCATAAAATAATATACAATGATATAAAATCAATGAGAAAAGAGGCGCATCTTTGTCCACCTAAGAACATTTCAAACAGTTTAATGTCTTCCACAAGGGTCAACACTTCGTATTAAAATTTCGATTTCTGGTTAAAGTTTTAACATTTTATAAGGTGTTGCAGATCTTCAAGTCATCGCATTGATATTTAATTATTCATTTATACATTTTGACCAATAAAAAATGTAAATATTGACTATTGAGTCTAAAATGGAGATAGATCATTGCTATGCAAACATTTCTCCTAAGAGATTTAAGGAAAAATAACATACTTTTTTAGATACTTATATTTAATTACTCTATGGCATTGGAGAATTATTGCGTTAAGACTTAAGTAGTATATGTTTACAACTAAAGCTCACAAAATTGTATTAATATATTTGCAAATATCTCAGAAACTGCTGCTTTTATAAAAATATATGTCAAATAAAAGTTTTTTATTTCTAATAGTCCTACAATTTTGCAATGATAAGTTGTTTAGTTTCTCCAATAGTTGTGGAGATACGGAAATTAACGCTTCTGTAAAGTACCCTAAAAATCATTTTCATAGGAAAATGAAAATAGCCAGTTTATTTATAATCTTAATCAACGCCTAGATACGAATTTTAATCAAAATCGTTTGAGCAGATTTTGAGAAAACCAAATTTTTCTCTTTTCGCCCTTCAGTAAACTACCCTTAATTTTAAGTTTTTATAGACACACAGACAGACGGCATTGCAAAGACTATTTTTTAGGGTTCGGGGGGTCATGAGACGTCGACATCCATCAACATTTCAGGTTAGTTTTTTTTTACGGTCGCAATACTTAAACTTTAATGTCCAAAAAGTTAAAAAAATTCATATAATTGCGTATAGATTGAAAGTTATTGATTTTATAAAAATATGTTTCGGATAAAATATCTGTATTATAAATATATATACATATTTGTAATGCTAAGTAATTTCATATCTCAAATAGTTTCGGAGCTATTATAAAAAATGTTAATTTACGCATCAGACCGGAGCCCTTAAAGCCATTTTGCCGAAATATTGAGAGTAGCCATTTTGTTTGGAATATTTATTAATGTTCATAAATGAAATTTAATCAAAATCGTTAGAGCCGATTTTGAGAAAATCGACTTTTTCTCTTTTTGCCCTTCAGTAAACTACCCTTAATTTTAAGTTTTAATAGACACACAGACAGACGGCATTGCAAAGACTATTTTTTAGGGTTCGGGGGGTCATGAGACGTCGACATCCATCAACATTTCAGGTTAGTTTTTTTTACGATCGCAATACTTAAGCTTTAATGTCCAAAAAGCTAAAAATATATATATAATTGCGTATAGATTGAAAATTATTGATTTTATAAAAATATGTTTCGAATAAAATATTTGTATTATAAATATATATACATATTTGTAATGCTAAGTAATTTCATATCTCAAATAGTTTCGGAGCTATTATAAAAAATGTTAATTTACGCATCAGACCGGAGCCCTTAAAGCCATTTTGCCGAAATATTGAGAGTAGCCATTTTGTTTGGAATATTTATTAATGTTCATAAATGAAATTTAATCAAAATCGTTAGAGCCGATTTTGAGAAAATCGACTTTTTCTCTTTTTGCCCTTCAGTAAACTACCCTTAATTTTAAGTTTTAATAGACACACAGACAGACGGCATTGCAAAGACTATTTTTTAGGGTTCGGGGGGTCATGAGACGTCGAAATCCATCAACATTTCAGGTTAGTTTTTTTTACGATCGCAATACTTAAGCTTTAATGTCCAAAAAGCTAAAAATATATATATAATTGCGTATAGATTGAAAATTATTGATTTTATAAAAATATGTTTCGAATAAAATATTTGTATTATAAATATATATACATATTTGTAATGCTAAGTAATTTCATATCTCAAATAGTTTCGGAGCTATTATAAAAAATGTTAATTTACGCATCAGACCGGAGCCCTTAAAGCCATTTTGCCGAAATATTGAGAGTAGCCATTTTGTTTGGAATATTTATTAATGTTCATAAATGAAATTTAATCAAAATCGTTAGAGCCGATTTTGAGAAAATCGACTTTTTCTCTTTTTTCCCTTCAGTAAACTACCCTTAATTTTAGGGGTAGATATCCAATTCCAAAAACCCCTCGGGGCAACCCTATGAAAACCCTAGATATCAAGTTTCAGCTCAATCGGTAAAATAGTTTAGGCTCTAGTTGGAGGTACAGACAGACAGACAGACAGACAGACGGAAATTCAAAAACCAATTTTTCGGATTCAGGGAGTCATGAAACGTCAAAATTCATCAAAATCTCGATTTCGATTTTTTTGACGATCACCATACTTTCTCTACCTGTAAGATAGAGAGAAAGTAAAAAGTCTAACGAGAAAATGTGCCTGCGTGTAGACAAACTAATTTTGCACATGAAAATGTAACAGCAGTTTATCATGTGAAAATAAATAAGTGTTATGTGAAAAGTGTGAATTGACAATGGTAAATGTCAGAATATACTTGAAACGCGTATATTTATTATATAAAAGAAAAGGTAACTATTAAATTTGTATCTGTATTACTATTTTCCAATAACTATTACTTATTCATAAGAGTTAACTACGTTTATTTAATCCTTTTTACTATACATTATTAATTGAACTTGAAATTTTTAATCAAACCTTGCAATCGTACGGAGCTTAGTAAGTCAATTTAAGAACATGCTGAAAGAGAAAAATATTATATTCTGTATACCAGCGGTTCCCAAACTTTTGGAATTGCATACAACCCCAACAATTTACGTAATTTGGAGTAGGTACCATCGTTCGCGTATTTATTACAAGACTGTGCGGCTGCACCGTCTGTCTGAGCTTTGGCTTCTCACTGCATACAATCAAGAATAATTGTACGTCCCACAGTTTGGGAACCACTTATGTAGACTTTTTAATAAACCTTCACTATCTTGGGCTTATTGCAATAAGCCTGGTATCAACTAGATTGATTGAGCGAATCAAGGTGCATTTCCTTAATAGCCTAAGGCTGTATGGGTTAATTGCAATAAGCCTAATAGTTATCCAGCTGATAAGCAAATATATTATTATTTTCCAATTAGCCTGGTTCATTGTAAGTTGCGGGCGCCTTTTACAATACGCCGGATGTTCCAATTCGCCTACGACGTATATACTGTATGTATATATATATTTATTACGGAAGTCTTTAGATTTGGAAATTGCTATAATGCTCTGTGGGTGTGATGTTCCTCTTTTTTCTAACAGTCTATAATATTTTGTTTAGGTTCTTTGGTAGAATGTGCAACAATGTCTATTATCGCGTTTCAAAATCTTACGAATTTTAAGTAAATATCTCTTTTTTATTTACAGTAGCAAGAAAGTCTATGGTGTGCACCCTCTTCACCTTAAAAAAAATCTATTAGGGGGGCCTAACCCTTTTGCAAAAAAATCTATAAATTTGATTGTGGATATAA
The DNA here is from genome assembly GCA_902151455.1 of Timema bartmani. NCBI lineage: Eukaryota > Metazoa > Arthropoda > Insecta > Phasmatodea > Timematidae > Timema > Timema bartmani. Next base: position 114,057 of record CABFWB010001862.1, on the reverse strand, counting down.
CTTAGAAAAAAAAATATCATGCTAGAAAATTACGAAGCTTAGCTCCGTCGTTAATGCGTCCACCTACGCAGCTAAGGGTCCCGGGCTTGATTCCTGGTACGGCAGAGAGATTTATTATTGCTGAAATGAGGGTTTACCCTTTCTCAGTGATGAATTGAGAGAAAAATCTTTAAGATAGCGTTTTTGTCGCTGAGGAAAAGGTGAAAGTGGATGCTACCGTTCCGTTCCGTTGAGAACTAAAAAACCTATATTCGTCAGCGGGGGAGTGACTGAACAGTCTTGAGATGAAGTTTTGTGGGTGGTTAGTGTGGTTGGGGGAGGTGGAGGGTTATCAGGTAGACAATCTTTTATGGCTATTATGAATGAAAACTTTATCGGATCATTTTTTAAAGTTAACCTTAACTTGATTTAACACTAAGCTCATTTAGTTTATTTTAACGATGAATGGTGGTCAAGGTTCAAATCCCGAATAGGTAAACAAAAGGTGCATCCTTCTAAATGGTTTATATTTGTCCCTCCACACAAATGTGGTTACATTACCTCTGTTTTAGACATTTCTCATTATTAACACACTAGTGTCATTAATACAAATATAAATACTAATTACACTAAGTGTGCCTTATAAAGAAGATTTGCTGAACTATTAGAGTGGAGGGAAACGAGGGGTGGATGTTAAGTATTTAAAGCATTATATCTACATGATGTCGAATATGAGTATTTGTTAGTTACGGTTATAGCCTCGTCTACATATTATTTAAATTAAAAAATGACATCTGGACACGAATTGAACTTGGGACCTACAAACTATGTTTTGATAGTTGTTATAAAACTAATTCGTTACGTCTGAACAAAGGGGAGAAAATACATTAGTAAAAACATTTGACGAGAAAGGACATAAAAAAAAGTGATTGAAAATGTAGGCCTATATGTGTGTTATGATTGTGGAGGTGGAATATTGATGTAGCAATTCTATGCACATATTGTTAGTGTTCATCTTAACACGTCTGTAACCTGAACCTAGCTAATACAGTAGTGGCTCGCAAATAATGTTACGTGATGCCATTGTAGGTTGTCGATGCTATTTTTTTAACTCTTTTTTAGCACCGTGTGTATTACTACATTGCAATAAGCATAAATGTCTCTCGCCTTTTGCGAAGAGTGTATACATTTAGTCTATATTTTACAATATAACTTAAATAAGGACTCCACCACACTTAAAACTACATACTCCTTAACGCAACACAACGAGCTTTATTAATGCTGGCAGGATACACCAGGCCTATATCAAACCAATGTAGGTCTATATTAAACCTGTAGTCATAGACCAGGCCGTATTATTATACCCATGACTAGCATTTGCCCGCGGCTTCACTCGCATTAAACAAAACATCAACACATTCGACCACATTGCATGCTAGAAAAGAATGAAACTTATTCAAGAGCCATATTTTATATACCTAAAAGATTCAAGAATAAACATGGACTCGCCCCATCTCCTACCCCTCCACACCTCACCTCATATCACGTACCATCTTCTGTACCCTCAATACCAGCCGCGACGAATTTTCACTACTTACATCTGGTTTTTTCGGCACTACTTCGCTCGCTGAGTAGCTAGCGTGATGGTATTTACCCCACCATGGTTTCCTGAAAAATAAGGAGTAGGCCTACAATAGAAGTCCCGTCTCGATCCAGTGAATGCTTTTTGAGTTTATTGGAGACTAACAAACAAACACTCTAAATATGAATTATTTTGTGTTATCGTTTATATTACCACAAAAATTTGAACGTGCATAAAAACCTAGCTGTTGTAGCCGTTCTTTCCACAGGGAATCAACGTTGTTTTTTTACAGTATATTAAATTAATCATAAGGAAAAGTAGCCAAATCTTAATTAGGTATAAATTTTAATCCTTTATTGTTTTAAATTGTGTTACAAAATATGAATAGTAGGCTGACTAAAACATAATATCAAAATACTGATTACAACTTAAATATGTGTTATAACTTTATCTTTAAAAAAATTAGCGTTTAATTTATTTTACCCAATATTTGTGCTCTCGATTATTGGTGCTAGTCAAAAAAGAAAGAAGGGTAACATAGCTTAAATAATTGGTTGCTAAAGAGTTATTAAAACACATGAAAGTTTCATAGAACTGTAACAGTTTACACTATAGAAAATTAATTATTCACTTACATGTTTTTGCCTAATTCGATCCACTACTTTGAACTCGCCTTATTAAATTTTTGAATTTTGGACATTTTCAGAGAACATTATCTTAAGACGTATCGCCAGGTCAAACTTTAGATGTGTTCGAAAAATTCATGTGAACAGACGGATCAAAACTATATCGAATTATAATGTTCACCATCCGGCTGCACTCTTTACATAATTTCCAATCCAAAAACAAATATGCCACCCAATCAATTTTAAAAACAATATTTGAAACGAAACATTAAACGCCCTTAAATTGAGTTCACAAAGGAAAGCAATCCATGGAAAGAAATATTTGCCTGAGAGTGATCATAAGATATGTAAAAATAAACTATGTTTATTGTTATAAAAACCTGTAGGAAATAAGAACATCACAGTTTAACAAAAAGGACAAATATTCAGACTCTTATGGTTTTTTAAGGGTGTCCCTCTGCATGTATTTAAATATTTCAATTTATACCATACGAGAAATGTTTTATTCTACTCGTATTTAGGAAAAATTTTGGGAGAACCCTTTTACGGTCATTAATGTTAAAAGAAAATCCAGTGTGTTTGGGGTGGCTTATTTTTCTACCCACAGTGAGGAATTTTCTTTATCACCGCGTCTTACTACCTGTTTATGCTAGACACATTATGTACTAATTACGCTAATGAGCTAGGGATGAGGAAGGTTGAATTTGCGTAGAGGTTAAAGTGGAAAACCACCTAGGAAAAACCCGTCTCATTATATTAAACCAGGAGTTGAACCCTTATCTCCCTGTCATCGGCAGTTTAATATTTTGCTAAAGTGACACTTTAGATCATGTGGCCACCGAAGTAGGTTCAGTAAGAAATAGTTTTTTTTACATAAGTTTTGGAAATTTCTATATCCCCCAATTCACCAAACTTGTATAAATTTAAAATATTTAGGAACTATTGGGGTATTTTGAGTAATCCCACTACTTTCCTAGCATTTTAAAAATTCACTATGTCTTCTAAAAGTATACAATAGATTGGGCGTGCTTGAATAACAAAAAGACGGACACAACATTTCATTTTTGTATTTATAATTGTGATTTAAGCTTTCTAGGTATATCTTGGTTTCGGAGTTACAGCACCTACACACATATACACAAGCACACATACACACGTGCATACAAAAAAAACCACAAATTTTATATATTATTTATGTAATGATTGATTGTTGGTTTCCACTGTCGGGCTTCCCATAGTTTTAATTATAGCTCTGAACGGGCTATAAAGTAGTGTTCTATAGACACAACTTAAAAAAAATATGGCCGTAATGTCTCATTTAATTAAGTTATATTTAGGAACTTATATAACGTTGATTCAATGAAAATCCAATAAGCATAAGGTAAGAAAAAGGCCAAACAGAAGTGTTGTGTAGCCGCTATCTAGAAACAAAATGGCATTCGTAATTTGTAATTAGTTTATATGTTTAACCTGATTTACAAGTCATATCCATGCGAAGTTTCAGAACAATTGCCGCAATGGTTTGAGCGTGATTGGCAAACAGACATACAAAAGGCAGACATTTAATTTTTTTATACAATTAGTAGGCTAAAGGTAAAAAAAAACTACATTTACATACGCTAGTTTCAATAAATAATATTATAGGCCACAAAGGTTAAAGATTTTCATGGTCCTTTGTTTGCCATCCTTCCGCACCAGCAATCACGCATTTAATACTTCAGGCTCACAATATGTGTATACCTCAGTTTTAGCTTCTGTGGTGCTGACTGACAGCTCACAGCTGACTTCTGACGGCTTTGAAAAGCTACCAGACCAAATTATGTATCCCTACGCCCAACCATATGATCTGCAAAAAACATGTCTTTAGCAGTTGTCACTTCTGACAGTCAAAATGTAGGTATATACCTAGATGTTGACTGTCAGAAGTCAGCTGTGAACTGTCAGTCAGCACCACAGAAGCTAAAACTGAGGTATAGTAACAAAAACTAAGGTTTCCCAAATAAAATGATAAGGGCTAAGTTTTGCTTTCTATGTCTCTTGTTACTTTAGCTACCAGAATAGTTAGTCGTCATGTATAATGTGCTAGCCTCACTATGGATGTAAAAAGGGGCTAAGGTTCACACTCTAAACTCTAAAGATTTGGTTAATTGAGTCTTAAGATACACTTCCCATACATTAGGCCGACTTAGGTTATATGCAACTACCAGTTCGGGTTGTACGCCTATTTACTAACTACACTAATGTGTTAGGAATTAAGAGGTTGGAGTAGAAGAAGTGTAACCGCATTTGCTTGAAGGGAGAGTGGAAAATTACTTAGGGAAAAACCCTCGGTACACGTAACCGGGATCGAACCCTAATCTCCCCGTCTTCGGCAGTCTAGTCTATTGCGAGAGTAGCGCCTCATATCATGCGGACACTGAATTGTGTCTCGACATATTTGATTTTTAAAAATATACCCAAGTTGCATATCTTTGGGTTTCACTATGTAGATTTTAAAAGTTCCATCTTTATAATTTTCTTGGGTTTATAATTACACAGGGTTTGAGGCGTCATATTAATATTATATATTCAACTCTTGCCATAGTGAACCACTATGGACCCAGATATTGGGCTTACAATGCCCAAAGCTCACTAAAACCGAAATGTGTTTCCACTTAAACACAAGTGAGAGGGGTGTTAACAAACAAAACAAATTATTGCATTTAGAATAAATTATTGTATTGAAATCAAATTCTTAGCATTCAAATAGTCGGCTATGTGTTGTTGCTTTTTTTTAAATACCATTTTAGTTAATATTTCTGTCTTTTAGTGGGAGAGTGAATCTATTTGTCTGAAATTATATCCATGTAAATGTAAGATAAAATCACAATGAAGATGGTATATAGTTTACCCTTGGTTAAGGAGTACAAAAGAAGAAGTCCGATATTGATTCAATGAGTATTCTTTTTAAGTTTGCTACAAATAAACAAATAGACGAAATTGAACGTGCGGACAAATTTACATTGCTATGATATATATGATATATATATATATAGTGTTAAAAAGTAATTTTAGTGTTGTTTTTATTCCCTAGATCCCCGGTTAATGTCCCAGAGCTGGTTTAGAGCCCCGTAGATTGATTTTAAATCGTATAGCCTAGTAATAATATTATATATTATAACTTTACAGCCTCATATACGTATTTTGATTTTCTAAAAAACTATGGACTCTAAAAGAACAGTTAAAATAAAAATATTCTATTTAAAATCAAGAATATTGCCATAATATTATTTTTAAAGAATAACCAATTAATGAAGCCTAAATTAATGCTTTTAGATATGAAATTTTTCACAGCTCTGTCATATATAGTTAATCAAAAGTTTATAAGATAGTAAACTAAAATCATATATAATATTATTTTCTTATGGTCCCGTCGAAGTAATAATGTGTAGTCATTAGTTTTAAAATATAATCAAACTATTAAATAAAAAATTAATAATAGCAGGTATCTATTGTGGGTTGTGGCAAACAAGTATAAATAAAAACTCTCCTGTTCACATAATTACACCCTGAATTATATATATATATACTTTTTAAATTAGCTATCTTCTGAATGTTGTTCTATCTTTGTTTATTTTTTTGTATTCCAATAACCTATACACTGTTGTAAATTAATGTTAAATATTTTATTGTATTTAAAATTTAAATAATTATATTAAATAGTAAATATATATTTTAAACGTAAGCACTTTCAAGATGTTTATTTAGAAAACCTTTACACAAGAACCAAACAAATAAATATTTTGGTTTGACACACTACTAATGAACGCCTGTGCTAAATCTTGGCAACACCTAAAAACGTCCGAGTAACCCAGATAATTTCAGAGCGTAGACTTGCCCAAGATGACCTTTTTGTTTCTCCATCGGTAAGTGTGGGTTATGTAGGTGGGGCCACCCAACACAGACCTGATCCTGTGGGAGCCAAGACTGCCGCACCCACGATATCGGCTTCCACGGACAGGACCAGAGTCGAATCTCTCTGGATGAACTGGGTGACGAGGGAGGGCCCCTAACTCTGGTTGTTAACAATCCAAAGGCTATCATATAATTCCTTTACAATTTATTTTCCACGCCTAATAAATAGCATAATAAACCTTATTATAGTTCCTATTATGCTGATTCGACTATACATTTCAGACAAAACCACATCCATGCACAACCTTTCTATTTGGTGAACATCTTTTATTCATCCAATGCGTTCGACAATTTGCACTTTAGCCACACTTTACTTTCGCACACAATCTTCGTTTTGTCATGGATTTTCTTTAATAACAATTTTTATAGGCGTTTATAATTTGAACCTTCCCTTGGGTCAAATTTGTTTGTTGGACCGTTTCGCTTCATGGTGTTCACAACTAGTCCAAGGCTAGATGTTTTCAGGTCCACTTTTTTCCCACCCCAAGTGATGCCCCTGTATTTTTGATACACTTTGGTTTAAATGTGCTGTTTATTAAGTACCTTTCCTTATTAGTTCTAGGACTAACTGAAACTAAATATTAGCCTATAATTTATCATTTGTTAAAAGAAATAAGCCCGATTTCGCAATTTGATCGTGGAGATCTTCACTACCCACCTTGAATCCTGGTGTCTTTCCACACTCAACTTAACTCGTGTTCTCTTTCCCTAGCCACCTTGACTCGTGGTGTCTTTACATACCTACCTTAGCTCGTGATGTCTTTCCCTACCTACCTTAACTCGTGGTCTCTTTCCCTACCTACCTTAGCTCGTGGTGTCTTTCCCTACCTACCTTAGCTCGTGGTCTCTTTCCCTACCTACCTTAGCTCGTGGTCTCTTTCCCTACCTACCTTAGCTCGTGGTCTCTTTCCCTACCTACCTTAGCTCGTGGTCTCTTTCCCTACCTACCTTAGCTCGTGGTCTCTTTCCCTACCTACCTTAGCTCGTGGTCTCTTTCCCTACCTACCTTAGCTCGTGGTCTCTTTCCCTACCTACCTTAGCTCGTGGTCTCTTTCCCTACCTACCTTAGCTCGTGGTCTCTTTCCCTACCTACCTTAGCTCGTGGTCTCTTTCCCTACCTACCTTAGCTCGTGGTCTCTTTCCCTACCTACCTTAGCTCGTGGTCTCTTTCCCTACCTACCTTAGCTCGTGGTCTCTTTCCCTACCTACCTTAGCTCGTGGTCTCTTTCCCTACCTACCTTAGCTCGTGGTCTCTTTCCCTACCTACCTTAGCTCGTGGTCTCTTTCCCTACCTACCTTAGCTCGTGGTCTCTTTCCCTACCTACCTTAGCTCGTGGTCTCTTTCCCTACCTACCTTAACTCGTGGTCTCTTTCCCTACCTACCTTAGCTCGTGATGTCTTTCCCTACCTACCTTAGCTCGTGGTCTCTTTCCCTACCTACCTTAGCTCGTGGTCTCTTTCCCTACCTACCTTAACTCGTGGTCTCTTTCCCTACCTACCTTAGCTCGTGATGTCTTTCCCTACCTACCTTAGCTCGTGGTCTCTTTCCCTACCTACCTTAGCTCGTGGTCTCTTTCCCTACCTACCTTAGCTCGTGGTCTCTTTCCCTACCTACCTTAACTCGTGGTCTCTTTCCCTACCTACCTTAGCTCGTGATCTCTTTCCCTACCTACCTTAGCTCGTGGTCTCTTTCCCTACCTACCTTAGCTCGTGGTCTCTTTCCCTACCTACCTTAGCTCGTGGTCTCTTTCCCTACCTACCTTAGCTCGTGGTCTCTTTCCCTACCTACCTTAGCTCGTGATGTCTTTCCCTACCTACCTTAGCTCGTGATGTCTTTCCCTACCCACCTTGACTCGTGGTGTCTTTACATACCCAGCATGACTCGTGGTGTATTTCCTTACTCATCTTCACTCGTCTCTTAGAGTGATAATTTTCTCTGCCCACCTCGACCCGGAGCGCCTTTCTCAGAATGGAAAGCAATTTTGGAAAAATCGCCCTCATTACACCTGACCAAGATTCGAACCTTGACCTCCCAGTCATCGGCAGTCTAGTCTACTGAGAGAGTAATGCGTTAGACCGAGGGTCTCCAAACTACGGCCCGCGGGCCACGTCCGGCCCGCCACAAGATTATATCCGGACCATTCCTAGACTTTATCAAAAAACAAATTAATTGTTTCTCTTCGTTATTTCTTAACCACTCACTTTATTTGACAAGTCCAGTTTTTGTCCGCACGCGTGCTTCTTCCCATGACACCAAGCCAGAGTGCTGTTGGAATTACACACCCTCACTTTCAGTGGCAGGCGCCATTCCTTCCTTATACCTAAAGCAGAACGGCTTGACTGTGACGATTTTTAGGTAGTTCCAAGTCACCCGACAGAGGTTTAAAAGATTAAAGTCCCGAAAGATGTTACCTAATTTAAATAAATTATATTGACTAATAATTATTATGAATATAATTTATTACATATAAATTTATTCATATCTCACAGAGAAGAATCAACGTCAATCAGTTTTATCAAACACTGACTGGCCTTGGAAAGTGGCATTTTTTACAGGCGTGACTGGCCATATTATGACTTGAATCTAAATTTTCATGTTGAAACAAATTTTATTTATGATCTATTTGCCCGGGTCGAAGGTAACGGCGTCCTCTGAGAGCTCTTGGTCTTAATTGATCGCTCATATTGAGTAGCTGTATCATCTGTAAGTCCATCATAGACTTTGATTTAAAATATGAATGAAGAATTATGACTCTTGAATACCTCAATGGTAAAAGAGCATAGGCGTACTAATCCAAAGACGCAGGGTTCGATTCCGTGTCCAGGTGCAATTTTTTTAATTCAAATATTATAAAACCAATTGGAATAGTTTGATGATGTTTCATTGCCAAGTAATTTAGTCGAGTAACTTCCGCGAAAGAGTCTTTGTTCACGGAATGTAAATTAAGTCTGCCACGGCTCTCACGCGGCTCTCTATGTAACGACAACAAAATGACGTATCGCGTGTCCAGGACCATAACGACATTAATCACACAGGCTAACGAAGGTCATGTGAGAAGGGGATGGCTCACGACTTTATTCACATAAATTAGAACTTATAATACAGTTTTTTAAACCTTCATAAACAGGAGAGTAAAGGCAAACGTTCTGCTACAACCTTTTTAAAGCACGCCTAAATGGCCGACTGATAAATTAGGTCGATTGCAAGTCTTGGTTAGACCGATTCAGCACCAGAAATGGTCTAACGTAACTAGGCTATTAATAATGTATGTGCAAGGGATTGTCCTAAGATTTTTTTTTTTGCGGAGCATCTTACTACCCTTACCTATCCGCACATTTACATCAATGGAGTAGGGATGAGGAGGGCATAATTTCAAAGAAATGTACCATCATTTGTGTGGAGGTAGAGGGGATAACTATTTAGAAAAAAATACCCTCAGTAAAGGCCTATATCCGGCTGATATTTGAACCTTGACCACCCTTCACCAGAAAATCAGAATAGACGAGGCTGGTGCCCTAGCCCTCTTGACCACCGATGCGGGTACAAAGGTTCCTAACAATGTTTAATGTTTGAAATAATTCTTAACTTGCTTGTAAATTCTTAGATACCGGTGTAGTGCAATCGAGTTTTTTGTTAATTAGTGGGTTTACTCGCACTCCACAAACAAAATATAATGAAATATTCCCCTTTTTTATCAGGTTTATTTAACGCGCACCTTGTAACCCAACTGATTATCTCAGTGGATGTCTTGAAAACTAACTTAATTCTAAAACACACTTGACACTAGTCCCCTTTAAGTACACTTAATAATGAAAGAGGGGAAACATCCCATTAATAAGTTGTTATAATGGGTCTGCCGGGCATTGAACCCAAAACCCTTATCTTAGGAGCCATAATGTGCTTCCAGCTTGTTAAGGGGTAGGATGTGTGTTTTCATAAAATACACCCTTGGTTTCCTGTCTTTAAATTAATAAGTTTAAGTTGCTTATAGCTCAAAAGTTCAACACTACGCGTGCCTTCTTTTTCTAGGAGACACAATGTCATTGTAAGCAAGTATGTAAAGTCGGAAGCAATTTTGGGTGAAGTTGGAGTCTGTAAAAATATACCAACTCAGACTCCGGCTTCAAAATAAAAACTTATAATAGCCAATTATAACAATATAATGGTAAATATCTTTTTGTAACCCCGCGGCCTAAATTGGAAGGAGTGTTTATATAATGTTGTGTGTTATGGATTGTAAATGACAAAACGAGTGTTGCAGGTTGTTGTGATTAGCCTATAAACAAATATAATAGAAGAGCTGACCACATTGTCAGCATTCCTTAGGTAGAAACCAGGCCAGAGGGCAGGATAAAAAGTAGTGTATCCAACCATTGTGGCTGACTAACCAACATCGCAGTCTAGGGGTCACTCTACCCTATTCGGCACTATACGGGCCAGGACGCTGGCTCATCTGTATTTGTGGTAGAGGGCTACCGCTCGAGACCAGGGGTACCGGGGTTTGGAAACCGTGTAAGGACCACCTAGGAGTCAGACAGGCCATTGGTTATTCCTAGCAACACCTCTTTTTGTCACAAGCTTCCGAATATTCTTCAGGTTCTTTCATCCTTATAATATCACTATAAACATATCATTTGTACTAGATATAGAATCACTAATAAAAAGCTTAAAAATTAAGTCTTCATCAATCACGAACTTACACATTCAGCCCCATAGCACATCCTGACAGAGAATAGGCCCACGTTTTAGGTGCAAAGAGGGGGTGGTGACATGTTTTAAATTTTATACTTTTTTTATTATTTAGGACCAATGTTAGTAATTTGGCTGGACAAATTTATTTAAATATAAATTCACAATGTCAAAGAATTTCCTATGAAATAATCTGTATTGTAGCATTTTACCGTAGTAAGTTTGTTGTTACTAATTAATATACTTTATCCATTTAAGGAAGAGTCTGAGTGTAAGGGCCAGTTTCATAGTCAGATTTAGTACGTCTCAAGTGCGGCGCTATACTAAATACAAGACGTCACCTACCTGAAATTGAATGGAATGGGCCAGTTTCATATGCGAAACTGGCCCATTCCATTTTGTTCTAGGTAGGTGTCGTCCTGTATTTAGTGTAGCGCCGCACTTGAGGCACTGACTATAAAACTGGCCCAAAGACTTGGCGTACCGACTCCACAGCCCTGATTTTAAGTCGATCATTCTAAGGAGAAAGATGTTTACTTTCTACCAGTGTTAGTAATGTGTACCAAATACTTGAACAATTTGTCAGACTTATAGCTTTGTTTGCTGGCGTGAAATTATTATATTTGTTTTAGAAAGAGTATTCTTTAAATAAACAACTTAAAAGTTTAGATTAATTCAGAATTTAATTGCATTTTAAAAGGGAAGGACTATTTTGTGAGCTTGCACGTTTTCCCATTTTAATTTTTTGATCTGAAACATTTCCTTACCTGCTTTTGTGACCGCATGGTCTAAGGCGTCACTTTCGTAATAGATTAGACTGCCGATGACTGGGAGAACGGGGCTCGAATCACTGTCGGGTTTACCGAGGGTGGTTTTCCCTAAACGCTTTCCCACTCTCCTTCCACGCAAATGCGGGTAGATTACCTCTAAAGGGCTTTCTTACTCATCCCTAGCCCATTAGAGTAATTGCCAATGTGCGTATAGCCTGAACAGGTAGTAATACGCTATGATAGAGAAAAACATTTCCTAACAGGCTGTATTTGATTATTCTTTTACCGCAATTAAAAAAACTTCTACCCGTACCTGTGGCTTCGTGGTCTAAAGTACTGCTGTTTTCGCCGTTAACAAGTTCGGGCTTTCGAATCTCGGACGGTTGCATTGGGAGGTAGTTTTCCACATGCGATTTATTTATAATTGTTATTACTACATTCACTCACACTGCCCTTCTCACCACTACCCTTTAGAATTGATGAATACATTAATAAAGTTGGTTTAAAGTAATAATTAAGCAAAATTAATACAAAAGTATAAGATGATTTCAGCAAAGATTTTTCAAAATATACCTCTGCGTGGCCGCCTCTAATTGCTGCTATGGACCCTTTTAAACGATTATTCTTATTATCCTCGTTTAAAATATCATATTACACTTTAATTGGTTGTAAATTCATCCCACGCCACTCTTTATTCCACCGCCGGTTAAAATTACGACGTCATAGGTAAATAATAAACTCAAGACCACGGGCTTTAAATACAAGATTACTTTTGAACAATACAGGCGCCACCTTTTCTCCTGTCTCCGTGGAAAGTGAGACATGATAAAAATCTGGCTCGGCTGTATTTAACATGATTAATTGTATTGGCCTACATGTATACACTTGGTCAACTTTTTAATTAGTGTGTTCAATAGGCGGGTTATTAACTACTTAGTCAAAGCGCTATGAATGATGAGTAGGAGAAATTCAACCACTCTAGCGTGGAGAGAGGATAAAAAACCAATTAGATGTGTGTTATACTCTATATTCTAAGGGAACTTTAGGTCTTATAGAGAATAGCTTTAGCTTCTCTTTCTCTCTCGGTTAACTGTTGCCAAATCTCCTCGCCTTCAGCTATGCCGTGAAGATGGTGTGCTTTGAGCAAGGTCTAAGATATACGGATCTGGCTACTCTTTAGTTCCAGTGATCAAACATTGAAGCCAAAAAGCGCTAGTGTGTCTTCATATTAGCACTTTCGCAATTCAAATATTGTATAGAAGTTTGAGCCATAAATATTTAGTTATATTGTTTTAGGTAATACGGGGACCAGAGAAAATAATTAACAGCTAAAAAAAACATTATTAACAAACATATCAATTACATTAATTATCGTTTTCTAACGATTTTAAAAGTATTTAAAGCTGCTTGATGATGCTAAATATAGATAAACATATTCTTAAATTAACTCGGTACACTTATATTCTTAAAGTGTACACTCGGTACACATTGTATTAGAGTTCATTTGAAGGCACCGGTCTTATTAACTTTCTTACAACATCTGAGGGAATTCGTGTTTGAATCATGGTGACATTTAAAATATTTTTTCTGTATATTAAGACCAGAAATGAATGTAATGACATTTACAAATGGTGATGAATAGGTATTTTCTAACTGTGTATACAACCGAAAATAAACCACTGTAATATTACGACTATTGTAAAAAGCCTACCGCAACTCAATTAGGCCTATAATACAAGATTTGAAATTGACTGTTTTTAATATTAAATTAATAATAGATTTTAAATAAAAATAATGATATACCCTATAGTCTTAATCTATCCAAGCTACGCTGAGGATTTCTATCAGCGTTTGTTTAAAACAATAAAAAACAGCTGTTATTTCAAGTCACGTATTTAGAACAACGATATGCAGTGATCACAACGCTAGCTCATATTGCGGCAAACTTTGCAAATAAAAACCTTGTAAGTCTGATCATCTGTATGGCACTCCTCACTACACAGCATGTACAAATGTTGATCAGACTTTGAAGCTTTTTATTTGCATAGTTAGGTGACCTGGTGGTCTAGAGGTAAGGTGTCAGACTTCTGTGCTGAGGGTCTGGGGTTCAATCCTCGGTCCAGGCACAGATAATCACCCTACCATTGCACATTAGCGTAAGTGCGTATAACCCGAACGGGTAGTAAGACGCGGTGCTAATAATAATATTTGCATAGTTGGCACCAATTTGAGCCAGCGCTGTGACCACTGCATATCGTTGTTAAAAACGTGTGATGATAACAGTATCTGTTTATGATTGTATTAGACAAAAACTATTAAAAATACTTCACGTAATTGAGACTAATAAATGTTAGATTATTATTTTAATTTAAAATATTTTAATATATGTGATGAATCATTGAAATAACATATAGCATGTATAATATAAGTATGAATTTGATATAAAAAAAGCTCGTTTATTTCTGAATTGAGCGTTTATTTTAATTGGATTATAGATAGGACTCATTTTGTTTTAAGATTTGATTCAATCATTTAGATGCTTAGCAATAGTGCTTATTTTATGTGGATTTTTTTAGATGTAGATCTAGATAAAATTACCTTTTCTTCTTCACTCTTAGATGTCATATCTTTGACTGGTCTTACAAATCAATCAAAATACTACCCAATATAATTCAAGCACGAATGCTATCAGGTATCGTAAGCTGAGTGATAAGACTGTTACCTAAGAAAGGTCCTCAGCCTTTAATAAATTGTTTTTAATAATAATAGTTTAACATTCTAAATACTACACTATGTATAAAATATCTTTCCTACCCCCTTATACACAATCAGACACAAAACTTGTCTTATATTTAAGGGAACGACAACACGAAAACAAGATAATGACAACATGGTTTCCCAGTAGTAGTCATACAGTTCCGCCAAGAGAAAATGCACAGCTTCACTCCGACCAGGAATTTGATGTTTCATTTCCCACATTGTGATTTTTTCCTTCGAGAATGTGGTTTCCTTTATCAGACCTTCAGGTGAGTGTTGGCGCATCATTTCCCTGTCTCCTTCCATTAGATTATATTGATTATGTTGTTAGTAAACAAATTTCTAAACCAGTCGCATCCTTAAAAAGTATTTTCCAGCAACGTAAAATTATTACAAATTAATATTTAACGCATCTTAAAAATACGTCACCGTTGCTGAGTGATTAGATCGGTCGACTCTAAGCTTACGAGAGCCTGGTTCGGTTCCGGGTGGTTCTGACGAATCTATTTACCATTTGTTTATGAGATTGTCATGCTATCAATTAGAAGTACTAGGGCGTTAGGGATAGGTGTTGAAACGGGACATATTTATTAGTAGCTTCTTCACATTTTGTAAAACTCTCGTCCCAAATATAAGATATCTTGGCCTCATTTTTGCACTTTTCCCTAATACCTAGAATAGTTCGAAATGAGAACATTGTGCTTGTTTAGTTTGTTGTTTGCTGCCACTACATAAAAAAATTAAATGTTGTCAAAGAACCGGACTTAAAAATGATTCACCACATCCCCTAGTTACAGTGTAGACTGCAAGCTGGTTTTTCTTAGGAAACGTTTAGTCTGCCCTCGGCACGATTTCTTTTCAAATGTAGAATTCGTGCTGAACTAACGCCTGATTTGTGAACCCTTCCTCGGGGAGAGCAGTTCAGCAACAATTAAATTACCCACGTCGGTGGCTGCATGGTCTAAGCCTTCACTTTCGTAATAGACTGGGATGGCGATGACTGGGAGCTCTGAGTTTGATCCCGGTCGGATGTACTATGTGTGATTTTTCCAAAACTGTTTTACATTTTACTCCAACGCAAATGCGGGTACACTTCTATATTCTACCTTCCTCATTCCTAACACATTAGTGATTAGTACCTAAGCGTATAACCCGAACGAGTTGTAAGACGCGATGGTAAAAAACTAAATTATTTCAATAAATTAAACTAAATTAATATAATATTTACTTTGTCATACGCCATTGCATCATAGCAAGTTGATAGGAAATCTTAACTACATGGCACCCGAATAAGAGATAAAATAATCTGACGCCAAATAATAACTAACGCACAAGAATCACGAACAATCGAGGTGTATATTGAACCGGTCAAGATACGACCACGGGACGTCCGGTGATAAAACACCATGTGTGGTTAAAGTGTGTATTATTAGCTTACTTTCTTAGATTAAGTTATTATATAAGTCTCATGATAACATTTATACATAAAAAATCATCATTAATGGCCCCAATTCAACATTCATATTATTCAGTTAGCATTGCTGGTCAGAACAAAAAGACCGACCATAAGGACGGTGCGCCCTCGCATGACTAATCACACTAATAGGTGGGAAAAGTGCGCCCACATGATCTTGTCTGTCTCACCTAAATAATTTTAACAAGGTCGTATGGGCGCACTTTTCTCACTTTCCTCACGACCTCGCCATTTTCACTAGCGTAGATCGGTTCATCGCATCCTTTTTGTTTAGAAGGGTGGGTATTTCAAATCGACTCGTCGTACATCATGAGGTCTTGAAGCACCTGTCTTGTTGCCTGGTTATGTTAGGCTAGGTGTTTCAATAAAATAAAGATTGATGTGTATTTGGAAGGATTTGATGTGAACGTATAAATTGAAGTTACCAAACTAATTAATGACGACCATTTACTCCATTTTTTGAATCTAGGCTAGACTCTTCAAACACTTTGTTAGGTCCTTGGGCGTACTTGTTTTGTAAGTGTGTGGGGCGCACTCTTCCCACCTAATGGTGTGATGATTCATGCAAGGGCGCAGTTTTCCCCTTTTTTCTGGGAAGGTGCAGTTTTCCCTAATCCATTCCGAATGGTTGCGATAATTTTTGTTACTAATCTTTAACCCTAGAGCGCCAATATTAACAATAAACTAGTCTGAATGAATCGGCTCCAATGTCAGGAAAGTAATTTTATCTTTTTTTTCTATCTCCGTGAGAAATACATTTCAAACAAGTTTGTATCGAAACCATAAAAAATAATATCCATTGAAGGTGGAAGCACCAATTTAAAAGAAAGTTGAAAAACCTGTCTTTAGTTAGTTCTACTGGAACGTTCGTAAATGTGGCTGATCCTTTTTTCTTGAGTTTCTGATGAACGCTGTTTATTTTCCACTAAAAACTGGTTATAAATATAGACTCTGCCACGATTTCGGTAATAAACATTTTCCGTGATACATAGTAGTTCTTAACACCGATGCTATTTTATTTTGTACCGCTATTTTCAGTAAAGCGCTGACAGAAGTCTCAGTATTTCACCTTTCATTATTAGTCCTCTCTTTCATTCGTTACTGTACCCAAATGTATTGCAACCATTAGTGATGGAGTCGACTTCGTAATAGGTTCATTTTGGCTAACTTTAGACATTATTTTTCCGAAGGCAATGCTGATAATAATGGATTTTGCAAACCAAAATATTTAAAATCTAAATGAAACGATTTATCAACGTATACATCAAATTAAAAAGTATAACAAATCATAATTTCAACAAACTTATTGATCAATAAAAGTTCATAATACCAATGTAGATTATTTTAAACGTTTGGTTCTACGAAATCAATGTGTTAATTTTAACCACTGTAAAATATAGGCCTAAATGATTCCAACTCGCATTATAAATCTACTAATAAAAACAAATCCAAAAATATTATTGTAAAATTAGTATTAGTTATTATTCGAATTCAATGTGTTACTTCTAACTAATTTGGATAATGTGACTGATATTGGTATTCTAATATAATTTTAAATATTACACATGTTCCTTAGAACAGTGAAAGGTTCTTAGTAAATAATCATCGAATTTGTTAAAATCCATCATAATTGTAATAGGTTTACACAAAGTGTGTGTGTGTGTGTGTTGTTGTTGTTGGGGGGGGGG
>CABFWB010001862.1:53540-96499 GCA_902151455.1 Timema bartmani | reverse complement strand
GGGGGGGGGGGGGGAGAGGGATGGGTGACACCGGTGAATTTCTGTTCCTGCAGGTCTGTTTCGTCTAAAATGGCCCTCCTTTCCACATACAGTAGTCGCAAAATGTAAACTACCTGTATGTCAGCTAAAATAATATGGAAAGAATCAACACAGCACATCTTCAGCTGCCTCATGATTTTACTATTTCATTTCTATCTATCTATTTTTATATAAACTACGTATTTAATAATAGTTTTATGATCTTGTCTGGTATACCATAATTCTAATTTTTTCCCCTTGTCCTTCGCATCGTTCATTACCTTAAAAAATGTCTCAACTATGAACATTTAAAATCTAAGTGAAGGTGGGTTGGGCATTTTGTATGTGAAAAATCGGTAGATTTGATAATTCAACGAGAAGCACTTTGTAAACAGGTGGCTTAGATACTTAAGTAGAATATTGATTGGAAATGGATACAATAAATCGCCAGCAGACTTCACTGCAGTTACACGACATCTAACTGAACTTTAACTACTACGTACATTATACCATAGGTAAAATTAATTCTTAGGGAGAGGAGGAACAGTACCCAATCCATCTTGGGGGGGAGGGGGGGGGTGTTAGTGGTGGGCTGGAGATAGTATCAGTGCCCAGTCCATCCACGCCCTAAAATGTAAACCAATCCTTTCATTGTTTAATACAGTTCATGTTTTCAAATTTTATATAAATATATACACTCCGTTTACCCTTTAAGGTAGGGCTATGTCCTTGATGAATACACTATGGCCCTATCTTATAAACTGTAACGACACGCAATCGTATCCGTCCCGTTGTACCTGGTTCGGATCCTGACCGGGTTAGTATACTGTCTGATTCCTCTGGATTCACGTGTGTCAATTCATATCTCATTGCTGGTTTTAAATATTAAAGTATATTGTGTTCAGACGCCAGGTAGTTTCACGTTCCCCACTAACGATTAGACTGGGTTTTATTTAAATGTAAGATAACATAAATTAAATATCACCAATTAACATTTAGGCTTAATTTATTCCATACTTTGTTTCTAGTTATAAAAGAACGATCATTAATAATACAAGTTGGGTTTGGGTAACTGTGGAAATGTGTAAGACACGTCCGAACTGTATAGTGGTATGATCAAGGTTTTTTTTAGGGTATATAATGTAGAAACTTTGGGTATGATCGCGAGTGTCTAACACACGTCCATTCTATATGATGGTGTGTTCTTAAGGGTTTTTTTCAATGGCTGCCACGAGGGCTTGGATGATTTCTCTTCTTAGAAAGAAATTGGCCAAAGTCGTTTTCATTGTCACTAAAATAAACTGCAACTTTGTTCGGGGATATCTTTTTACAATTTGTCCTGTTCTTTACTGCTAGTTTTTAAGGATCATAAATTCTCAACAAAAAAAAACTATTTATTGGACCCTTATTTTAGAAAGTGAAATCAAGTGACGTTCCAGTACGTCCTTCACTAAAACTAATAAAATCCGCCTTAAGTTAACATGAAATATATGTAATGCTTCAAGCTACGCCACAGCGGAGACCAGGGTGAGTTTGCTAACTTTCAGTGTAAACGGAGTGTACGTGGATATGGGTTTCACTGTTCTCGGCTGGTTTCTTTAAGAAAACAATTGTTTACATATCTGAAACATTAAACATAGCGTTCATATCTATTAATACATCTCCCCCCCCCACACACACACTACTTTCCGTTTAGGCTAATCTTTATGGTACTTCCAATTGGATTCTAACTCTATGGGCAATTTATCAAACCCTTCGTTTAATCGGAGCTTCATTAAACTACCTTCCGCCTCTCTTTCCCCCCCCCATTATCCAACCCGTCTCACCCTTCCTGACCCTGGGAATTGAGTGCGCGATGAAAGCTCGCCCCCCTATTTTTCGACGATCCTTTACAGGCCACGCATACAAGCTTTTCTAAAAGTCCATCTGATACCTCCGTGGTATCTAGTCAATACGCGTAGCAATGAGGTTTTGCGGGACTGTGTGCGTTCCTCTTCAATATCTTGTGTGTGTATATAATCGGATATCCCAGAAAAATAGCGTTTGTTTTCAGACTAACGTGATATGTATATATTATATATATACTATATATATATAATACTTTACATTATTTGGTGAACGTATGAGCGTTATTTTGATCTTTCTAATAAAAAGGTAGTTATATATTCGCATCACAAAACTTGGGATATGGACAAGCAAGAAGGCTGACCTGGGCTATTTTTCGTCTTGGTACCGACTTTAATGCGTTCCACTCTTACATTTAAGTATAGGTGATTATGGACACTTTCCATCTCTTTCTATCCTTTAGTTTTTGCCATTAGCGCTATCCTTTTTCTACTCATCGAGGTTGTCAATTTATAACTTAAAACTGATAGTAACTTTCACTGTAGCAACTAATGAAAGTTATGTAAATTATTAAAACAAATTATAAATAATTTATTTTTATCAAAATATGGAAATATACCTTATATTAAAGTTTCACGAGCTTTGAAATTCATAACGTCAAGTCTCGTTCCCTTTGTGTGAATAAATCAATAATTTTAGATAGCGTTTGTTGTAATAGTCATGAACAAGCCTGAAAAGTCTGAAATTTCTAATCTTTTACAACAAGTTAAAAAGAAAATTTTAAAAATGTCATACCTCTTGGAACATCAAAAGTAAAACATTAATCAATGATTTGCTCTCCTGTCCCCTTTGGTCTTTTTAATAAAAGCGCCTCCGTTGGACGTAGGGCTTCGCAAATACGCGTAGATTTTAATAAAACAACACATTGACCGCTTCTCATCGCTACTCTCAGAAGATTTAGCAAAAACTGTGCCACAAAAAAAACACCTTTTAAATATCAATAGCTTAACGTCGCCACATACTTTTAAATATCGACCCATCTAACGTCGCTACTCTACAAAGAGGTCGATATTTTATTCAGGGCGAATGTTGTCACCGCCTGAGTTTGAAATACACGTCGGAGGAATCTGAGTGGGGTGGTACGATTGAAGCGCCCGCTCGACAAGTATTGAAACCTGGAAATAAGGTGGGTGAATGATTCTCGTCCATCCTCCCCGCTTTCTCCTTTAATTTCGTATAATCCTATTTGTGAAACTTGAGATAATATTTACCTGTATGGTAGTGAGGATATTTTCCATCCCTTTTAGATTCACTCAAATCTTGCCCTGCGCTTGCGCATGCGATCGTGGGATCACATTCTAGGGTTGCCATTCGTTTCTTATTGCATGTTGTTATTATTATTAGCACCGCGTCTTACTACGCGTTCGTGCTATACGCACTTAAGCTAATGTGTAATAGTAGGGTGATTGTGAGATGAAATGGAGGACCTACAGCTTAAGGGGGAATCCGAACCACGTTGGAGGCCTTGCATTCCTCACATTTACAAGTCGTGTGCATGTTGCACTTCATTTGAATACACAGAGGCCTTCCAGTGGGGTCCGTGGCCTCTCCCTCTTGATATTTTGAATTTTATCAAATTTCCGCCTCAGCATTAAAAAACATTTAAAATTTATAATTCTTATCTATTTTAACATAATATTCAGGTTGTTTTTCTATTGTATTTAAAAATGAATAAATGAAATTTGTACATTTGATTACACTGATAAAACATTGTTTAGCAATTATTATTTAATTCATTTTTCTTTTATTTCACTAACATTAATATGTAGGCCTATATTAGATCGTCTACCAAGGTTTTAGGCTCCGGTAGAGATTTTATTAGTGTCTTTTTGGTTACCCCTGAGAATCAGACCTGCGGGCGCCATCTACCCAGTTTCCTGACAAAAGGTATGGTGTGCAGAAAACTCACTATTTGTACAGCGATACAAATTGAATGTTTTATTTTTACTATAGTATAAATACCGGTGGGCATGCGGATAAAGGGGCCAACTCTACATTTACATAATATTCCTGTGACGGATAGGGGTCAAGGTTTGAATTCCAGCCGGATTTAAACAGTTTTACTCAATTATATCCCATTCCTTGCATTGAAATCCGGGGACATTTTCTTTAAATTCTACCTTCCTCATCTCTACGCAATTAGTATAATTAAACATGTATATTCCAGTTGTGTAATAAAACATGGCGCAAAAAATAATAATTATAATCATTGTGTCAAACGAACTAAAAATAATTTTGAGTGTTTAACTAAATTAATCTGAACGCAGCCGTGTTGAGGGCGGAAGTGAAGGATTCTGATGATGGTAAAACAGTACTATATTCTTGATACAGAAGCAAGCTCACTGGAACTCAAGGCTTAGGATACTAATTACAAAGAGATTAGCTTAAAGGAATTACGTTATGGATTATGACACTTGTGACCTTGATGATTCTGTGAGTGACGCATAAATATTACAGTAGCAGTCCAATTTTCATAGGAAGGGTCTTCTGACAAATAGAAAGGCTATACTGTATTTTCACACATTCATACAGTAGTTCATGTTATCCGCAACTGTCACTTTTGATATAAATTATCAAACGGATAAAATTACACTTATAAAGTTATAATATAGTAAAACATCAATATTTACCTCATGATTAAATCTTTTTATTTTCTAAACAGCCCTTTCCAAGAAAATTGCACTGTATATGGTGGAATAGGAACTGGAAGTCTGCGTCATTTACACAATGGTTGAGGCTGAACAGAAAATTAAACCAATAGGGCTTATATAAATAGAGTTAAATTATAATGCACTTTAATTGGTTATGAAACTGGCTATCGTGTAATTAGATACGATTCATTAATGGGTCAACATTTTTGCGACTAGCAGCACATTAAAGACAAAACTTGAAGAGTTTGGCAGGCACCGATAGTGCCTTTAAGTATGATTATTTGTGTGCAAATCAAATAATTGAAAAGCAACATATATTTTATATTAAAATTTAATTAAAAATATGATTTAACTTTTAATAATTATTCATTTGATCGGGGTACACTGCCAGGAACCACTGCCGTGCATGCATTAGGGGCACGGTACCACGAAATATATATTAAAAATATCGAATCAGAGGCTTTTAAGTTAGTTTTGTCACACTCTTAAGCGCAATTTTTCCACAATTTTTGCCATGGCTTACGTTCATTTTTAGTGGAACCACGGATTCCAACCAAATTAACTATGCTTAACAACAACTTTTTTGCTCACACTAAGCGCAAATCAAGGAAGAGTATTTTAATAGCAACATTTCTGCTTTGAAAAAATTTGTTATCTCAGATTTTAATATTTTAAAGTAAATCAAAGTGCTTTTTATTCTGTCTTGAACTATTTTTTAATATGATATAGGATTTTGTTTGTTTAAACTTTTTGTTTAAAAAATATTAGCACTTTAAAATAAATATACGAGTTTAAAAGAAGTAATAAAATTCCCACCTTGTTTAAAAAATTGAATTTACTTTAATGTTGGTCTTGTTGGCCTAGTAAAGATATTTTTTGGCAGATATAAATAAATTACTTTAAAATGCACGAATGCTTTTGAGTTACTGAACCATTTCAGTTAAATACTTGATTCAAATGTGCCACTTTTTTATGCATAAGAATGCTTGGATTATTCTTGTCATTATGAATGGCGTGGAATCTTAGCAATACCAATTTATTTTCCCATATGTTTATTTTTGTAAGTAAAATAGTGTAACGTCCCGCCTGCCAGCTGAATATCAGCCATTATAATTTAGTCTCGAGTGGGTCACGGTAGCCATTTCCTCAACAAGGATTTTATATATTTATTTCGCAATTATACGTCCTCGCTCCGTGACAACTGAACTCTAGGCCGCGAATAGCTCATGTTGTGGATTGGTTACGCTCGACCTCGGAACAGATCTATTGCTCTATTTTTATACGTCACCATCGGTTCGCATCAAAGGTCGGTTAGTTTATATCGATCTTTTAAATACAATTCTGAAATTAGATTAGATTGCATTTGATGGGAAGTTCTAGGTTTGGATCTAAGCTTGGTACACTAAGAGGTGGTTTTTCACATGGGATTTATTAGTTTGGTTCTTCCATCCATTTTACACGCTAATGTGGGTGCACTTTCTCAAGTCCCCTCCACCAGTACTGGTAATCACAAGGTTTAAGGTGTTATGGTCACAATATAGACTCCATTGCCTCTTACTCAAGTTTGAGGCTAGAATCTGGATCAAGTGCAATGGGGGGTTATTTTCCTATCCCTTTAACATTCTATTGCGGATGCATTTATGTTAAGCCACCTTCCCAAAACCTATTCTTAAGAATAATTCGTTAATAACATGGCTGTTGGATGTACTAGTAAAATAAAACTGATACGATTCAGATGAACGAAGCAAATGGGGAACGGGGGACAGCAGCTATTCGACTTAATCATGTGAGGGTTTGCAATAACCTCGTGATTGGGGGTAATCTTTTCTACATGAGGCATGCTCTACCCTCGAATACGGCAACATCTTTATAACGAAAAAGTAGCAAACCCAGCTTGAACTTAACCTAGTAAAAATAAATAATTTAATATGACGACTCGTAACCTCACTAGCCTTTATAAATTACACGAATGCGAGAGGAGGATAAATTAGTGTGCCGTGCCAAAGCTACCGTTACTAATATATATTTTGCCAGTTTTGTGATTGTAAACTATCTCGCGAAATTTGACCCATATTTTTGCACCGCAATTTTATCATTTGGAAGAAATAAAAATCCTAGTCCACTTTGGCACTAATTTCCCTTTGCAAACTTTAAATAAACTTTAATCACATTAGCATCATTTATGACCCTCATTGGTAGGCATATGGACAAAGGCACCAGTCTCTTGTGGTATGGTTTTCCGGTGACGTGGTGTTTGGGGTTCGAATCTTGACCGGGTCAGGTGGTTGTTCCCTAAATGCTCTCTCTTGCTCTCACCATAAACATAAACTACTCTCTATGTTGTATAATTTGTTTTTTTCATTTAAACACTGAAAAAAAAAATCAACCGAGCAATGCTCAAAATCTGCATAGTATTTTTTTAAACAAAATAACATAATTTGATTATCATATTTCATTTATTTCTGAAAATTGACATTAAGTGGACTTTAATAAAAAAATACATGTTTTGTTACAGTAAAAATGTTTAGTGTACAAAGGAAATAAAAACCTTCACAGAATGTAATTTCCCTTTCAGCGTTCTAACTATGCCTAGTCGCGTTATTTCCGTCTTAATTTCCTTACAGCTTCCATCGACAAATGGTCATGGGGGCTCGTTTCTCTTAGTCGGCCCAGTTCGAACGAATGGAGAGTCTCGATTGAAACTCAAAGGATGTTCTTGGACCACAGCGCCAACGATTATATAGTTAGATTTAATTCATACCAAATGTAAGTAGCTTAGTCCACAGTCGTCCAATAATTAATTATATAGATTCACCGAAATGCGCCTTAATTTTTTTTCCCCCGTGTCTTATTCTAATGGGGTAGGGATCAATAAAGTAGGATTTAAAATGTATGTATCCTAATATAAATGAAGTGGTAAATCATTTAAGAAAAAAAAACTAACAACACCCGGCTGGGATTCAAATCTCAATCTATCCGTTTCTGTCAAACCAGAATAGACGTGACTGACACCTTCGTCCGCGTGTCCGCCGGTATGGGTGCACGCCTTAATTACATACAATGCGTCCCTTAATACTGACGGGAAGGTACCAAGCTTTGGGACGGACAGTCTCCAGAAAGTTAGTAATCAGGAGGTCAGAGTCACAGAAGAGATGTTCTTCTTCGGCTCCTTGCTCTAAATTAGTTCCGCGT
The DNA here is from genome assembly GCA_902151455.1 of Timema bartmani. Classification (NCBI taxonomy): domain Eukaryota; kingdom Metazoa; phylum Arthropoda; class Insecta; order Phasmatodea; family Timematidae; genus Timema; species Timema bartmani. The sequence goes on along the minus strand of CABFWB010001862.1, from coordinate 88,733 downwards.
GACTTTTTTTTCTCTCTCTCTCGTGGGAGCCATTTTCAAAAGTGTTCTCGCGAAATAAAAGTAGTTCTGGGAGAGGATGTAAGAAGCGAGGGGGTGGGGGTTAGGGGGTGTTCAAGGGAAGATGGGCACTCGTTTGCTTGAACTGACTTCGACAGCCGAGGAAACCCTTATTGATTACAACTCTGACGTTTCTTCAATGGTTTTTTTGGCCTGGAGGAAATCATAACTTTTTCTTCAATAAATAAATAAAACATGATTGACTAACTAAAGACATTTACAAATAGAACGTTAATTTTTAAAGAATTTATCTGCATTTTAAATCAGACCTTGCTTCGAAATAAAAATTCTGATAAATTCTTAATTTAATATTTTACTGTGGAAAATATGCTATGCAATAACTTTTATAAATAGCCTAAATGGCACGACACAATGGTGCAATTTTCTCATGTAGCTTACCAAGGACATGCCTTGTGGGCCTACAATATGTGTAGTGTAAAAATAGTCTTAAAACAAATAGTCAATTATATAGTCAAAATTAATAAAGTTATAGTTACTAAAGAACTGATAAATAGTGTCAAAAGAAAGTTTGAATCGAGAAAAAGTTTACCCACATTCGCCTGCAAGAAGAGTGGGAAACTATTTAGGAAAAACCACACTCATTACACCTGTCCGGGATTTGAACCCCGATCTCACTGTTATCGGCAGTTTAGTCTATTACAAGAGCTACGCCTTGGACCATACGGCCACCGAAGAAGGTAAAATAACAGTTAAATTATTATCACTTTGTATCTTCCAAGTCATTGAATGAACATTTTAAAATATCAAAGTAGGCCCTAATGTATGTTGCATTGTATCATATTTTGAAACACACCTTATTTTGAGATGGGGGAAAAACTTACAATACGGATGCATATACCACTAACATATTAATTAGTTGAAAACTTACACCTGGACACATGTACCCAGGGATTGTGGAAGATAATTTAATTAGAGTTGCAACGGCATAAAAGCGAAGCGAAAATGGAAAATCCATATTTATAAAACCAACAACAAGCAAGCTCGGTTGAGAGTCTAGTCAAAAGTAGGGTTATCAACTTTATTCTTTTAAGAACACATGCAGGCTCACTAATTTTGAAGTTCGCTTACTTTCTAAAAAATTGCAAAAAAAAAAAAATCAAAAGTGGTACAACTACATTAACATGAAGTGACATCTATATAAGACCCGTCTCGGTAGCGTAGTCAGCTAACGCGCTAGTTTTGTGTTGAGCTAGACTAGAGGACGGGGAGATCGAGGTTCGATTCTCGCTCGGGTGAACTGGAGGGAGTGGGGGTGTCCTAAATACTTTTCCACTCTCCCTCCACACAAAAGCTGGTTCAATTCCTCTATATTCAAATTTCCCAATTCCTAGCCCATTAGCGTAATTAGTACTTACGCGTATAACCCGAACGGGTAGTAAGACGTGGTGCTAAATAAAACCTTTATATGCTAATTACTAAAAATAAGTATGGTTACAAAACGAGTACACAACTTTGGCGTTGGAAAAAGTTCATAATTCAAACGTTGTACATAATTAACCTGGAGTGACCTCTTTGATATGCTGATTAGTTAAATTGGGTACAAGTAGAAAACCTTTTCTTGGTGGTACAAAACGGTAGAAAACTGACACAAAACTTTGGTTGTGAAAAAGTTCAAAAGATAAGAGCTACAACAGCATTAACCGACCCTGTGCCCCACACGTTTTGAACGAGATTTTATCGAATGACAATTAAATTACTTCTTTTAAAGCCCTCATTACGGTAAAGTTAGTTTTTTTGACTATAATTAACCTTGTGCAACCTTGAGCCGAAAAGCCCTCATACGTTTTACAACTTCGCCCACCTCCGATTTCCCCCCTTGTATATGTCTCTATAAGTAAAAAGAGAGGGGAAAATGTTCAAATGGTACCTTATCAAGCCGCATAGCAGCGCCACTATCACTTTTTATTGTTGAGATATTGAACCATATGCTTGACTTGACTTTGTTTTAGCAGAATCTTTGTATATAGCAAAAATTTGGTAAGAAAAAAAGACCATCTAGACCGGAATTTTATCAAAATCAAGACGTTAGTCCAAATTTGGTTGGTTTGCATGAATTGCTTTTTGTTCATTTGGTTGTATATCTATCAGTAGGTCTATATATACATTCAACGACAATACCTCTTGACTATAAATTTATTAATTATTAAATAAAAATAAAAAAAATTATTGTTTATTTTAGGTATTTAAGGTGTACTATCTGAACCGACTGATTATATCTGCACACGAGAATTCTTTGAGCGATAGTGAAAGTGTCTACCAATTTGACGGGAAGATATTTTCCACATAGCTTCCAGGGATATTTTACATGTCACAATCGATATGAGACCGACGACGGCTTTACTTACTCCCTGAAGGAAATTGTGCTACAGATTTGTATAGCTCAACAATCCTTCAACCCCGGCTGTGTTTGAACCCTTGAGCACTTTACACCAATACCACCGAGCTCGACTATAATTTTCTTCCTTTTGAATATAGTCTTGACTATTTGTATTAATTTTTTTTTAAATTATACATATTGTTTAAGTCCTATCCTTGGTAAGATTAAATGCGCCTTACTAGTACTAATTTCCTATAACAGTTTTTTTCTAAATTAATTTGCCATGTAGGCTTGTTGTGTAAGCTCTGAATAAATGTTCAAAATCAAATTTTCAGTCATGATTTGACATCAATATGTGACCATATAACATGATGTCCTTCAAAACGTTCCGGCTGTAACCCAGATACAATCATAGGGGCAGACAGACATCAAGAAACTGTAAAACCCACTTTTGAGTTCGGGAACATAAAAAAACTTTGAGATCCATCATAATTCCAGGGTCGAAATTCTTCATGATTTGCGAGCGAAATTATTTTATTTCCACGTTTTAGTTTACTTTTAGCCGCCATTGTGACTGAATGACTCAAGTGAGCTTCCCATTAGAAATTCACCTGCTAGACTTAAGTGTTTCTTTTTAGCACCGCGTCTTACTACGATTTAAAAAATGACACCACAAAATGTGAGCCCAAATATTCAGATTACAAAACTGAATTATTTAAACATCAGTCAGAAGCCTGTAGCTAAATTATTTGTTTGTTCTCTCTGCCTGAACAAAATTAATGCATTACAGGAAGTGTCGGCGAGCAACTTTTTTCAAATATATATTATATATAGTGTTATATATATATATATATATAAAAGCATGTATATATATATATATATATTCGTTGCCCGGGGGACGCCCGAATGTACTAATCGCACATTCTTTCCGTGGAGGCTCTTTACATGTCCCGATGAGATGAAGTGATGGTGATAGTGAGTATGAGGGTGTGGAACCAGTGGAAACACTTAAACCTAACTTAAGGCTAATTAACCAAACCCTAGTGACCGCTGGGGGTGGGGGGGGGGCTCCCCTTTTGGGAAAAATATACAAGGTACCAGCCGGGAATCAAACCCGGGACTCCTAGGCCCGTAGCTACTGACCACTACACCACGGGGCTGGTCAACCAAATATCGATGACAAGATGCATTCATACAGCCCCTACCTTATTTTATTAACCTCCCGCGTTCCTTATCTTTTGTTTTTCTTGGACGAAACTGTGCGCGAACAAGATCGGGGCAAACGGCCCGACGGTATCTTTTTAAAAGACGGACTCTCGATAAATAATTCAAGGCGGGGAAAGCGGCTTCGATCGTTGCAGGGTGAAGGTTCAGAGTAGATATACCTACCACCCTCCTCAGGGTGGCTAGCGACGATCTGTGCCCCCCCCCCCATCAACTGCTCTATTCCAGATTCCTTCACTAAGTGATTTATCTTGCCAGCGAATTCACTGGCTCTGTTCTAATACTAAGTGAAACTCTGCGGGGAAAACATATGTTGTGAAGCTAAAGCTGGGAACACACTGCCGTCACGTCACGTGAGCTCATGTGACCTCATACAGTAGAGATATGACGTGACGTGCTGTACATGCTCACACTATAGTCACGTCATGTCACTCAACATGCGCTCTCGTTTCGTTTTCAGCAATACGTTTCTTATCTAAAGTTCTTCATTCTTGGACAAACCATGGAGAAAAGTGGATCAAGCAGTTCATCTGAGTTTGAAGAAGAGTTGGAAAATGCTTGTCCAGTATTAGTGGCTAATACAGTGGCTCGTAGGAAAAGGGTGTGGGTGCATCAAGAAAATTTGAAAAGGAAAGAGAAGGGCGAGCTTTATCATTTGGTTAAGGAACTTAAAGAACACCCAAGTCGATATGAAATGTATTTTAGAGTGACAAAGGAAGAATTTCAGTTCTTACATGATCTTATAAAGGAGCTCGGCTACGCACTTTTTCAATAAGCATTTCCTCCATAATTAACACAGTCTAACAACCAAGAAAACTAAATGACTTGTCCACTGACGACACTTCAACGGACTCACGGCTCACGAAATATGTGCTGCCGCAGATATTGTGAGAGCGCGTGAGGGCGTGACGAGACATGAGGAGACATGACCTCACGTGATGTGTATGTAGTGACGCCAGTGTGAATGCGCACCCCTCTTATCAACAGAAATAAGTCTACTCACACTTTGATTGCTTACGTGAGCTCATGTGACCTCACGTGACGTGACGCCAATGTGTCCCCACCTTAAGCGTCTTACTGCCCCGCCCCGCTACCCGCAGCATGCATTAACTTAAGGACACGAGATGAGAAAGTTAGATTTTAAAGAATTGCACCGTTGTTTGTTTGGAGTGAGACCGAGGTACCCCAGGTTTAGTTTTACAATATGGAAAAGACTCTTCGGTGCATCTGATTGGCAATGGATCAGTAGTCAGGTGGTTTAAGGCATTTTACTTTCATTTTAATTGGTTTCCATTGGTGGGGTTCAAATCTTGTCCAGGAGTACTAACGAACTTTTTCAAAGTATATTTTGTCTTTTGAGTTTTATATACTTTCTCCATTCTTTCCCACTATCAATTTTTTCACTCTGTCCTACTCTCCTAGCTGTTAGCATTTTAATTGCGCTGTTGTGGTAGGTATGGGAAAGGTATAGTTGAGAGGAAACGCACACACATTTGCGTGGATGAATAGTGTAAAACTACCAAGAAAAGACTCAAAGAACCCTAAGCTCGAACCCCAAACTCCTCGTCACCGGGAAACCAGATTAGATGAGCCTCGGACTGCTTACCCACCAATGCGGGCATTTTCTTCCTACGTTTAATGAGGTATTCTAGACCACAGGATATTAAATTGGGAGTCGCAGCAAATATTGACAAACAAGAGTAAGGGTCATCGTTACATGTCAAATCAACCAATGTAGAGGCACTTTTCAGCCTTACATTTTTTGATTTGTTTTTTAATTTGGCACACTGAAAGAAACACCTGAGATGTGTGACTATGAAAAATTTCAGGTCAATATCTTTTTTATTTGCAAAGTTATAGGAGTGCAAAATTTGCGATTTCGACCAGTTTTGTCACCATCTTGTTAACTTTAACAATGAATATTTCAGTAGCCTGGGCACCTATAGAAGTGATTCAAGTGTTTTTGGAAAGGTCTTTAATAGTTCTTTCATATGAGATGTTACTTGAATATATTAAGAAAAGAACAAAAAAAAATTATGATAACCATTTTGTTGGACATTTTCTCATGAAATGATGCACTTCAAAGTTCGGCCGTAGTAGCTACTAATTAAATCCATTCAAAATTAAAAAACGGAAAGAAGAACGTCAAACACGGTTTTAAATAATTTAAATAATTAATTTTGATCTAAGGAAGAACACTTACCTTTTTATTAAACATATTAATTATCCTTCTAAGAAGTTTGTTGACTCTTCTTTATTTATTTTCAACGTCAGCGATGATTTATTTCAAGGCATGCGCAGATCTGTTAAACAAGTGAGTGGTGTATCTCGCGATTATAAAAGAAGTAAGAAAAAGAAAAAGACGTGATGTAAATACCTCCAAACTAGCGTGCATTTCAATTTTGACAGATGGAAATAAACATTTTATTTCTTTTAAGAAACATTGTTGATATTAATTGACATATATTTCAATCTTTATGTTAAATTTGCATTTTATTTTATATTCATCTCTAGTCCATAGCCAACATTTTATCTTTTGTTTTAATATATTAGTTTTTTCTTTGAACTTGGAAGAAATTAGAACGTTTTTAAATTTCATTCATGGAACACTTTCTGAAGAAGATTAAGGTCTTCTTCCTCGGTGTCATTTTAACACGGAGCAAAATATGTGTGGTTCCTTGATCAATTTATTTTACAAGTGGAAACTTAGTTTAAAAGTGGGATATTAATATATATCAATAGAAAGCTGAGTGTCTAGGGGAGAACTAGATCCTATTGGTATCCTAAAACTGTTGATTGTTTTCAAGTAAGAAGAGAGAACAAATTTCCTACATTTTGCTGTTTCAACACAACATATTCTCTTGGTGAGATCCAGCCAAATCTTCATCTATAAATATTGTTTCTTCTCTCTTTTTTATCATCATCAAGAATCCAGGATTAATGTAAAACTTTCAGAAAATACTAAATATATTCAGACACTTTATTCAATCCAGAGAATTAATTAATATTTTATTTTATGTCAAAATATTGTCATTGATTTTTTCAACAACTCCAATATCATATATGCTTAGCCTATATATATTTTTTTCTTTTACTCTGGTATTATAAACTCTTAAATAACCATGACTATTATTTTAATTGATTAATTTTGTTTAAGAATGGATGTAGTACAATATATTTTATTTTTATTTTGTCATATTATAATAATTGTATTTACTCGGAATTCCATAGGTAGGATTGGAATGTGGTAACAAGGAAACAATAATAATAATAATAATAATAATAATAATAATAACAACAATAATAACACACCTAAATTTAAATAATTAGTTTTTTTGATTGTAATATAAAATTAGTACATTTCATTTAGTGATCCATTTTTTATTTCATTTGTTCATGTTTTATTTTAAGAATTTTTTTCTTCAATTCTTGTACGGATTTACAGCACACCATTATTGTAGGTAAGGTAGTGTAGTTATTATTAACATTGCATCATCCAAAAATGTATCCCTTTCTCTATGATTTCGTTGTGTAAAAAATTAGGAAAAAGACTTGTATTTTTATTAGAACCCTTAAATTAAATCTTTTTTTACATAAATATTGACATTATAATACACTAAATAAAAATTAATTCCTTATTTATTTAGTTTAGTGCAGAAATAAACGTAGTTTGGCATGATTACACGAACACAAATTTAATAATAATTTGTAAAACTGGATTTAATATTAATAGTTCTGATCTAAACACAGTCTTACACTATGCAGTTAACTTTATCAACTTTATCAAAAGTCGTAATCTTTAAAAATCGCTTCTTTGCAAATCTATGCAGAGATTTAGGCTGTGACTATGAAAAACTTCTATTGCATACAAAAGTTAGGTGGCTTCAAGGAGAAGAACTTTGAGACGACTAGTAATCTATAAGATGAGGTAATGCTGTTTTTGTTTGAAAACATTTTGATTTAGCGGATCTTTTTGACAATAATAGGCTCTGTGAACTATCTTATGTCAGATGTAAGTTACTCGAGATGCTCAACCAACTTAATGTGTCTTGAAGGGGAGAACACGAACATATTTATTTCTCGTAAAGTCCAAGCGTTTATGAAAGACTAAGGTAGGAAATAGTTAGTTTGAAATGTTTTCTTGTGTATTAACGATTTTATGACTGAAGATAATCTAAGCAATGGTATTAAGTCTATCAAGAAGATCATAATTGATCATTTCTGGTGCTTGGAAAAATAATTCAGGAGAGATTTTTTATACAGATTTCAATACTGTTTATTTTAAGTGGGTGCAGAACGCTTTCAGCACACTTATAGAAGATATTCTTTAAATTGAAAAATGACACCTGGACACGGGAATCGAACCAGGGACCTTTGACTTAGTACGCCAATGCTCTAACCACTCCGCTATCCATGAGCTAGCCTTTTCAACACAAGTTGTAATAAAAACGATATAACGTTCTCGATTAAAGGACGTGGAAATTTCCATGAGACCTTCACCATCTACTATTAAGCCAAAACTGAATTTGTTGTATCAAAATAAGCAAGCTCATCCATATAATCACGTTTTTGTGCCTATAACTAATTTACTTTTCAAGAGTTACTACCTTTTATAATTTTCTTAATTTTATATGTATACATACAGTTTGTAGCTTACAAAAATGTAATTAATTACATTAAATATAACTGCATGCATTTTTTTTATTTTTTTTTTGCAATACAAATGTTAATTGTCTCTGTTTTTAATTTAATCCAACAGCTCAAAAACAAACACCGGGTAAATAATAAAAATAAATGAACCATTACTGCCTGAGGTCGCTAATAATTTTGTCTTATGCAAAAGGGTTGCGATTTAAAAAAAAGTTTAAAAACCTATGTTCTAGACTACATTCTTCATTTCTGGGCCTTAGATTAAACATTCAATAGCCCATGTGTTGAACTGACGAATTAAAAGAGAGCAAAAAATTGATCACAGGCCGAAATTCCCTTGTTAGCTTCAAAGCCTGCCTCCGCCCTTTGAAAACCAAAGCGGCGCTTTTGATGTTAATTCTCAGTAGACAATGTGTTTAACAGAGTGACCTGGGGGATTAGGATGCTTCCAGGGAGGTGAGGGGTCATCAGGGAAATCTACCAACTTGTGTGGGAAACTATAGTAATTTAAAATCTTAATATTATTAATTGTATTAGCTCCATTTCATACAATTATTATAGAACTAGCAGAAGTACCTGGCGTGGCTTCCCCGGGCAACGCTTTTCTTTGCTTCAAAGGGACAGAAAAAAATATAATTTAATTTATTCTGGCCCAGATTTTAATCATTCTATAGAAATCTAATCAAAACTTTAAAATTCCAGCTTAGAGTTTCACATTTTTGTACACAGGGGGTACTAATATATACATTTCAGCCCTCTGCGTGCAGTAGGAATTGCTAAATTATCATTACAGACACACACAAACTCTTTTATTAACATAGATATAACCTTAATTTTTGAGGAAATTTTAATATATTATTTTTTATTAGGTTTTGTGATCCTCTAAAGTCGCTACCAATTCACTGGCGATACTTTGATTATTTTAAAATTAATTTATTCACATGCAATTTTAGTACTAAAATTATCTATGCGATTTATATCTAAGCCTAAATTTAATATACATTTTCAACTTTTCTTGTTCGAGAAAAGTCATGAAAATGTAAAATAATGAGGGACTTTAGGGGAAGGAAAGTGGGGCGTTGGTAACTAAACTAATACTGTAATTGAATTGTACTGCTTTCATTAGTGAATTAAACACGGACACATTGTCCGGTTGCACTGGGCATCAGACTCGACCCTAGAAGAAGAGATGAAAACTTTCTGTTGCCCCTACTCCTCTTACACCCCGTGGGCAAGTTGTCGGGATGGTCGGAGGGACGTTGAAATAGTAGTCCTGGAGTTTTATTTTAAACTGTAGTACAAAATGTAATGTAATCAGTTATAATAATTGTTTATGTCTAAAAGAGTCCCTAGCCCAAGTCAGTACTTTTGTCCAACGTTCCTTTGTATGCTTATATCGGTGGTCTAACTCTACATCGAACTGGTGCTCGATCAAACTCCCGTACTCACGCGACGTCTCCCAGCTCCTTCCAGCTCTACCAGCCCAACTGAACTAGTTTCAATCCTTCTTATAGTTTGAAAATGTGTCTTTATTCCAATTATTGTTTTGTTTAGTTCCAAAACACTGATGTGTAGCTATATACAAATTGGTCTGATAGTAAATACAACTTTATCATAATATTACGGACTGTTTTGCATTAGACTGGCTGACTCAGGCTTACAACACACCAAAGAACCACGTGTTTGTTATGTAACATTGATATTACCTCAATGTTTTTAGACACTGACACTGGCAGCTTTTCACTCAAAAACCTCGTTGGCGGCTTACGGTCTACTAAGTAGGATAAAGAGGCTGGGTTGGGTGGAGACACTTGGGTCCTATTATACACCATGTATCGTAATTGGGGTGAGAAACTCATAGATGTAATAGGGGGATACAAAAGGATGTAAGCAACCTGGACCCCTAAAAGGTGAGAGAAGCCACAGGGGCAGGTCGGCAACAAGTATCCCCGACTGTGCTATCAACAAGTGCCAGCAGCAGGATGTGATCCCCAGACCTGACTTTCGTGGACTTCTTCTCGTGGGGAGATGTAAAATCACTTATGTATGAGATGTGCTGTGGTCAGCGCAGAAGATTTGGTCGCACGTGTTCTAGCGGCTTGTGAGACGGTGCCAGGGATATTTGCACGGATTCAGGCGAACATTGTTTGAATGTGCTGGACACAATTTCTAACAACTGTTGTAATCCTTATGTGCTGCTGTAATAAAAGTTTGTGTGCATGTGGTTCAGACATTTCACAAAACATTCCTTGTTCACTACACATGTAACAGGGTGTCAATACCACGAGCCTGTCGTGTTTCACTGCGATTACTGACACGTGCCCCTGTGGCTTCTCTCAAGTTTTATGGGGGGAGGGGGGTAAAGGTTTCCACCACCATTGCTTACATCAATCCACTGTTTTTGTATCCACCTACTAACTCTCTGAGCTACGCACATCAATTACGAAACGCGACCTTCACAAATACGTCAAATATTGTGTTGGACGATTGGCTGGTTGAAGGGGGAAATTTGTTGGCAAATACTAAATCTAAACAAATAATAATTGGTTCAATTTTTAGATCATTGACTCTAAGAAGAAACGACTCTATTAGTTAAGGCTTTGATTATGATATTGAAGCATTGACATATATGGTCTACAACAAATCCAATGTCAACTACGCATTCAATCATCAAGCGCTGTAGTATATACATCAGGGTGAAAAGAGAACTCGAATCGCTGATATTCCTGTATTGTAACCTATTTGATAGTGTTTCCAATGCGACCTTAGAAGAAATTAAACTTCCGGGCTTTCTATTGCAAATTGATCAATTTAAATAGCTCGGATTCTTAAAAGAAAAAAAAATTGAACGTTTTTCCAAAACTGAAAATTTCCCGTGGAAAGTTTTCTTTCATCTCACATCTCTACCTAGAAACGCCCGAAGATGGAATTCCGTCCCACGACGCATGCGGATGCTGCCCGCTGTACAACAACGACATTGAATTGAGGCTATTTTCGAGTTATTCTGGTGTCGTAAGAGATAATGCAACTGCGTTCCATTGAGTACCTTTTGCCGTAGAATGACGACGCACCCTCAAGCGGGGGGCAGAGGTCATTGATCCCACACACGTCGCGGTGGCCTACCCTCTTTCTCGGGCGTCGTCGCCATGGAGACGAGAGGAGGGCTCAGCCCGACCCGCGTGTTGGAGGCTGCCAGTGTTGCCACAACATTGGAAACACAACAAATAGGAAAGGTTGGATGAACTTTGTAGGTGTATGTTTATAACCGTTTTAAATGTGCGGTCAATCTTTTTTTTTTCCAGACCATGACTGATCATGATCCTATATAAAATATATATATGGACCTGTTGGTAAACTTTGATGCTGAATAGGATCGAGTAAATATAATAAACAACTGTTATATTCACGTTACTTAATTTGGAATATGCTATCTTCAACGGTTTATTTCACGGTTAGGCTCAATAAAAATTGTTAACCGCACTAACACTTATTCTAAGATGAGGATGATTCCTTGGAAGAAATACATACGCACTAGGTTGGGAAGGGAGTTGGTGAACCCACAGTTAAAATCACATGCTAAGAACCATCCTCAGTGAACCGGGCCGGAATTCTAGCCCTGACCTCCCCGTCAAGTGACTTAGTATAAAACAATTCGTTGTGCAAGACTGCTTGGCCAAAGCTGCGGGTAAAACACACATGTTTCTCTGTCTTGAGTTTAAATATTTGTAAGACTTATTTGAATTTGAAATACTTATTTTAATATTTAAGATTGTGGAACATCTCCAAATACCCGGTATTATTTTGTTTCATTTAATGTATAAAGGAGTCAATCGAGAGTAGGTCAATGCCAATCTGTCAGTCACTGACAATCTGTTGATGTCATTGAGTCATTCGAAGGAAAAAGAGAATCAACATCATTCAGTCAAAGAGTCAGTGTCAGTCAGTCGAGGCCGACATTTATACACACCGCAGAAGTTTAGTAGTTTCGTTCATTCAATTCGATTCCTAACTTCTTACGCTTTGGAAGTTGAATTACGCTTATGTTGATTATTCACGAGAGAGCGCAATATCAACCAGTAGAAATGCGAAACTCGTCAACATCGCTCAGTTAGATTTTTAGATAAAGGACTGAATTGAAATACCAGAACACTTACCTTCGTGTAACATTCTCCGCGGTGCAAAGAAAATAGCCGTACAAAGCAAGAGCGTCTTATTTTGAATTATGTACCAGATATTCTCGAATTATTTTAACGGGTCCTAATTTATTTTTAGAAGTCTATAATATACAGAATTTTTATAACTTACTTTCTATTATATTATTAAAGACTATATTATATTCATCCGTTCTCAAAGTTGGTTTAACCTCACGCTATTGGCAAGATCATGTGAGTTGGAGTGTCAAGATTGTTGAGACGTTGACCAAAACCACTCTGCTTATTCTGACTCCATAGATTGTCATTAAATAAAACCTGTGTTAAACCATATTAATTAAAATAATAATGCTTCGTAAAAAGCGAGTTTTCTTAAGCGATTTGGAGCTCAAATAAAGGTGCTACCCCTTGAACTTATAATCCCACTTATATTTTAGACAAGTGCTTGTATTAGGCTGAGTATTAAAATATGTACTTATAATTTGCCGCATGGTCTAAGGCATCATCATCGCATTAGATTAAACTGCCAATCGATTTTTGTTGGTTGGATTGCCACCATTTTTAAGAAACCACTTTCACACAAATGCACACATAATACAAGCCAAGTATCATGATCATTTTTATTGCTTCATCAGCCAAAACATTTTATTTTTTTACAACCAACCTTAACAAATCGGAGGAAATGAAAAATTGGTTCATAAATATTACCTCACCTGAAACCTCGTGCCTCATAGCTTGAGAAACTTTAGTGCAATGCGTCACTCTAGTGTTGGACTGGGCTGCTGACGACGGGGAGATCAGGAATCGAATCCCGGTCGGTTATAATGAGGGTGGTTTTTATTAAATGATTTCTCGCACCTGGCATATAATATACTCTCACATTGTTTTGAAATTGCACTGTTACTATTTAAGATACCTAGACTTGAAGGAAGATTGGACCTGTACTTTATATGGTGTTGTTCATGTGCCAGATCTATTTGTATGTCTTCACCTTCAGACATCTGTTCTGCAGCTATTAAAACAAATGAGGTCAATTTTAACTGCTGAAGGATGGACATACACACACACACATATATATATATATATCATGCGCTTTTTAAGTCTTTAGTTCAACACAGGTGCTATTTAACGACTTAATATTCAGAACTTCGAATCCGTTATTTAGGATGTGTATACATGTAATAATTCTCCACTTATGAGTTTTTCTAGTATAGTAGGATTTTTTTAACTCCTAAAGCTTAAAACTGGGGTTCAAATCTCTGACCAGTGTACTTTTTTTTTTCCACTAGTGGGATTTGATCATTTCACCACATTCATGCTGGTACATTTCCTTAAATTTCATTCTTTTTATCAGTGACTTAAAATTAACTAGTTTACGTTTATGATAGTCGAAACGAACAAAAAGGCATATTGCACTGAAGTTTTCTTTGTCTTGCACATACAGGCTGTTAAACGATGGGGAAAAGATTAAACTTTTTCAGGTGTTTGGATAAGCTAGGGGTTTTCGTGAAGTGCCCTGAATATTTTAAAAACCAAACAAAATACTTAAAAGTTTTAATACTATGTTTTACAGTATGATTACAAATTAACAAATTCATTTTATTTTGATATCAGCTCAAGCGTGAACTGATTTATACTCGAAGAGTTATTAAATAAGATTTAATTTTAAATAAAATGCAACAAATTTTGTTTGCAGAGGTAACTTAGAACAATAAAGTTTGGAAAATTATCCTCATTTCATCATGTTGGTATTGAACCCCGTTGACATGGATTAAAATTCGCCAAACTATTTATTGCTACCAACCTTGTATACAATTACGATTTTAATAGTAGTAGAATACATCAAATGCGTTTCTTTAAAATCGAGGCTGTGTTTTGTAATTCAAACTTGAATCATATCCTTGATTATGTGGAGTGACTTTCTTCGCGTGATTGTATCTAAATGTTTCGCTTTGAGATCTTCAAATCGAGTTGTCTTTTGTATTTGCAGCCTTCCGCATTCCTCCCAACTCTCACTTTTTTATATCTCATCTGTATGACAGCACAATTTGCGCCTTTCACTGAATACAAGATATGTTGTGAATGGACTGGATTAGGCCTACACTTTCCTAAATGATTTCACTCCATTCATGACAGTATATTGGTCACTCATCTTCTTACTGGGTGAGGTGACCTTTATGAACAATTTAGGTTACTTTGGTTGGGTATTACTACAATATCTAAAGGGGGATTACAGAACACAAATCTTATATATTTTGTTTTATGAGGATTTTTCAAATTAATAGGCCGGATAACCCGCTGGATAACACCTAACTTAACCAGGTTGTATAGCTCGAACCACGGATAACCCGCTGGATAACACCTAACTTAACCAGGTTGTACAGCTCGAACCACGGCTAACCCTCTGGATAACACCTAACCTAACCCGGTTGTACAGCTCGAACCACGGCTAACCCGCTGGATAACACCTAACCTAACCAGGTTGTACAGCTCGAACCACGGCTAACCCTCTGGATAACACCTAACCTAACCCGGTTGTACAGCTCGAACCACGGCTAGCCCGCTGGATAACACCTAACCTAACCAGGTTGTACAGCTCGAACCACGGCTAGCCCGCTGGATAACACCTAACCTAACCAGGCTGTACAGCTCGAACCACGGCTAGCCCGCTGGATAACACACAGCTCGAACCACGGCTAGCCCGCTGGATAACACCTAACTTAACTCAGGTTGTACAGCTCGAACCACGGCTAACCTGGATAATACCAAACTTAACCAGGTTGTACAGCTCGAACCACGGCTAACCCACTGGATAACACCTAACTTAACCGCTCTATACAGCTCGAACCACGGCTAACCCGCTGGATTACACCTAACTTAACCAGGTTGCACAGCTCGAACCACGGCTAACCTGGATAATACCAAACTTAACCAGGTTTTACAGCTCAAACCAAAGGTAATCGTGCATGTTTTTCCTGTATTATACTCGTACTTTAGGATACAGTGTAATCAAGACCAGTGAAACAATTTTACGATATAAAAATGATAAAAAATTATTATTTTACAACTATAAAACTATTAAACAAATGATTACCTTACAATTATAAAACTATTAAACTGGTCCCAATTTCGCTGCTTTCGATGGAAAAATACGGAAAATCACGCTTTGAGAAGATTTCTGGTTCAAGCTTAATCATGTATCTAATTTCTCGATTAATCAGCCATGAAATGAGATAAACATTTTTTATTTGACAACAGTGAAATTTCGATAGCCGGATTCGGTGACCGCATGGTCTAAGTCGCTACTCTTTCAATATACTAGATGCTGAAGAAGGGGAGATTTTGGCACGATCCCGGTTGGGTGTACAGGGGGGGTTTCCTAAATAGTTTTCCATTCCATCTCCACGCAAATGTGGGTACACTTCCTCTAAATTCAACTTCCTAAGACATTAGTGTAATTAGTAAATAGGCGTATAACCCGAACGTATATTAGGCTAAGACGCAGTGCTAAAAAAAATTGCTATAATTTTAGTAGTTTTATTATTTAAAAATTATTTTTCAATTTTGTCATATTTTTTCAAAATATAGTAAAATAATTTCACCGGTCTCAATTCCACTGTATTTGTAAACCAATTAGCAAAGCGATGTTCGGTTCGAACTATGCTATAAGCTAGCTGTAATCCCAAGAGTAGGATTTTAAGAATTTAAGGGCATGTTTCAGCAAATGAGCTTTATTTTCACATTTAATTTAATTAAAAATTAATTTTAAAGGACTTTTAAAATCAAGAAATAATCATCAGTACAATATAATACTATTTATTAAATAACGTTGGAATAAATTATCAAAGTATTTTAAATATTAATATACCTTATTACAGAGATAAAATACGTTTTGAAAATACTTGATTATTCGGTATCTTCTTTAAATTGAACCGTATTTACAGCGGTTTATTTTCCGTAACATTCTAGTTCTCGATGACAGGGAGATCGGCGTTTCGAATCCTGGTCTGGTGTACTGGGGGATCTGCACTCTCCCTCCACGCAGATACGGGTGTACACTTCCTCTAAATGCAACCTTCATCATCCCTTAATAATCAGCTTAATTATTACAAATGCTTATAACCTGAACAGGTAGTAAGTAAGACGTGGCGCTAAAAAAAATCTAATTCTATTTCTGTGTGGTCACTTTTTTTTCCTTTCATCTTTAAATTTGAAGATATATCAAGAAATATGGCAAATGACCCGCTGGCACTGAAACGACCCGTCATGTCCCCCTCCACGCTTGATACCGTGTCGACTCTTACTCGTTGAAATCTCCAGAGTCAACATGCAAACACTCATTCATATTTATTGCGCAAGACTTTTAACCAAATATTGACTCTAAAGAGTGTTCACGGTTTAAGCGAACCTGTTGATGCCTCGTGATTTATGTTATTCTTTCCTGGTAGGTACTTGACGTCCATTGGCTGGATTAGCTAATCTGTTTGTTGGTGTTAAACTTTCTGAACCTACTGATTTTGTCAGCTCATAGCTTATAAACTAACTTGTCTCAAGAAGAGATACACTTCAGTCTACCAGCCGTCAGTTCATCGCTGTGAAAGGCTATACAACAATTTTACTTATGATTAATTTCTAGGCCTTTCTGAGAAATAGAAGTCTAAGCCCATAACTCACCAGACAAACACGCTACTGGTATCAGACAGCACAATCTATGTGAATGATTTGGGTGAGAACAAAAAGGTGGAAGGTTCACAAAAAATATAAGATCAAATAAAGTTGGTACAACTTATATTTTTATTTGGTCAGTTGGCACACCTTTTGTTAAAATGAATTGGATTCTTATTATTTTTAGCACTGCGTCTTTTACCTGTTCAGGCTATACGCGTATGCACTAATTAAGGCCTACTCTGATGTGCTAGGAATGAGAAAGGTAGGTTTTAGAGGAAGTGTACCCAACTTTTCGTGGAGAGAGAGTGGAAAACCATTTAGGGAAAACCACCCTCAGTACACCACACTGAGATTCGAACCCCAATCTTCCTGTCAGTGGCAGGCTAGTCTATTGCGAGAGTGGTACCTTAAACTATGCTGCCACCGAAGCAGGTAATTGAAATATTGAAGTGAATAATAGCCCTCTCCTCACCCTCTAGTTTTTAATTGTTCATCTAACGAGCTTTGTCGATAGTGTGAAACAGACCAGAGTGGCTGCGGAGGTACAACTCCCGACGTTTGACATGGAGAGCTCACGTTAGTCATATCTCTAACCCTCTTTATTATGCATTAGGGAGTTCATCAGTCAAATCATTAATTGGGATATTTTGTAATTAAAACAAATGGTACGACACAATCGAACATACTTTCTCATATTATCTCTTACAAATCTGTTTACAGTAAACTAATCCTTAATAAGTTTCTCTTTGAAAAAAACATATTATTTGGTTAATAATATTATATTATTATTATTAATCATATATAAAATTTTGAAAAAAATTGTTATGTAGATTTTTAATATATATATAATTTTAAAAAAAACGTTTTTTAACCACTCTTAAGTGATTTTTTTTAGGAAAACCAACACACATTCGTATTTATCTTGTAAAGCACTCCCCCAAATACCCATTTTGAACAAAATAGTTATAGCTACTTTCGAACAATTTCAAGGTTTTTTAAATTAAATCTTATATCTAGATTTAAAATCACAATTTATTGTGGAATTATAAGCATATCACATCTACATATTGAGTTTGAACTAAATCCATCGAACAATTTCGGCCGGAGTTTCGATTACAAACGGACATAATGGCAAGATCCACCCTTTTTGAGTTTAGGAACAGATTAAACGTCAAAATTCATCAATCACGAGGTATCTTTGCTCAGTCGTAGTCTTAGTACGTAGTAGTTAAAATGGTTTTAGATTACATACTCTTAGAGCTGACCAGCACCGGTGGTCACATAGTCTTAGACGTCAGTATTGCAATAGACTGGATTGTTGATGACGGGAAGGTCTAAATTGGAGTCTTGGCCTGGTGCACTGGAGATGTTTTCTCATAATTATGTGATCTATCTCACTGGTTTTATTATTCTGTCTCCACGCCGATATGGGGCATTACCTCTGAAATACATTTTTCATCTTTACCTCATAAATTAAGAGCGTGCCTCACAATCACATGCCATCAACTCTGATTCATTCGGCTAGAAATCGTAATTTTTCACGAACACGATTGCACATGGATCATTTCTGATTAGACATTAAAGGAGATAGAGAGTTAATAAATGCTATAATACTGAACATTGTTGAAAATATTTAATGATATTTGGACAAAAACTGCGTTGAAAAGGCCGTTTTTGACCATTTTAAAATGGCTTCACAACTAAGAATTGTGCGCAAATCTTCATCCTGTCTTAATAGAGACATAATGTAGTTATTAACAAGAAACTTTGTCTATTTGTCTCTTTGTCCTTCACTGGCACCACGTAAAATTTCAAGTAATCTTTCAAACATGGATGCACTGCACACATTTATGGCATATCTTGATCTTTTCTTTTTCCTTCAACTGCCACACCTCGCTCGAGCCGGGAGCTGAGTTGGGCCTGTTATGATAAACGCTTTTAAGCCGTTAACCACAATGTCAAACGGATCAGTTAAAACAAGTTTATTTGTAAGTACTGATGTATATTGATTCATTTTTGACTCTTTCGATTTAGCTTCGAAATGTAAACTTCGTTCACCATGAAAGGTAATTTTTTTCTTTTGTTCCGGGTTGCTCGCATTTTCACATAAACGGGGTAAGGATGAGGAAGGTATATTTAAAGAGGAAACACGACTGTCTTATCTTGTAAGGAGAAGATAAATATATCTATGAAAAAACCCCGATGTGGGTGCTTGCGGTCCTGATTCCACTATGCCTATATATTATGCTTTTCTAGCTGCCAGATAAGGCTCTTCCTATGAAAATTGGACTGAAAGCTTGCAACCTTTCAACAGTGACACTCGCTTCTAGTGAGGATCACTCTTGGTGGATTGAGATTGTTCCTCTCGACTAAGTCTTCAGCAGGCCGCATACATGATGTGGCGTGTTGACTGTGATGAGCTCTGGGGGCTCACAGTTCACACAATAGGCAGCCCCCCTCCCCCTGGTTTTTTTCCCATTAAAGCTATAGCGGCCACTTACTCGAGAACGTAGTGGAGTAATTTAGAAGCTCTTCGTGACTGGCCGCCATCTCTCTTTCTCTCCACTCGTGGTAGCTGGAACTAA
Organism: Timema bartmani; assembly: GCA_902151455.1. NCBI lineage: Eukaryota > Metazoa > Arthropoda > Insecta > Phasmatodea > Timematidae > Timema > Timema bartmani. The sequence goes on along the minus strand of CABFWB010001862.1, from coordinate 69,060 downwards.
TGTAAGGTGTGTGTGTGTTGGGACCTGATGATTGCGGGCAAGTTACTGTGTCTTGGCGCGTTTCGTAACATATCACTGCTATTGACGATTATGCAATCTTACTTTAAGAGATGCGGTAGTTCTTTGGCCTCAAACCACTAATACAATCCTCCATTATTTAGTTTTCTGATTGGACCCTATTAAAAAAAAGTATGTTGCTTGCTTAAGAAAGGCCTAGGTTTCTAACCAAACGGCGTCATTTCGCATAAAGAGTCGTTTAAAATGAGCTAATTTCATATTTTTACTAATTATTTCTAATGATAAGGGGACGTTCAAGTATTACGTAAGCATATTTTTGGACATTTTGAACCCTTCGCCTCTTGTAAGAAAAAATAAGCAAATGCCTGAAACCCCCGCCCCTCCCCCTTATTGCTTACGTAAGATTTGTCAACTTTTTTAAATTTTCACAGGAATAATCGTTCTTTTTTTCGTGCAATCTTGCCTATAGCCTGAACAAGTAGTAAGATGCGATGAAAAAAAAAATACTAAAAATTCCCGCAATTTATAAATTGCTGGTAATTATTGACAAAAGAGGTGCAAATTTATATTGTTAAATACGAGTAATTGACAACTAACACTGGTATGTAATGAGTTTAAATTTATTGAACAGGTAAAATTAAAATAAGTTATAACATTGTAAAAGTTTAACATTTTAACTTACTTTTAATTGAAGTTATAAAAATAAGTATTATTAATGAATACAAGAATATTATATTTTTTTTAAAACAGTTTGGACTCCATTTAATCCGAAGACCAAAGTCCTTGAATCCACGTCTAGATTAGCCGCTGAGCTATATTGGCCGCTGTCCTTTCAAGTACATTTTTTTATGCTAGGGCTTACTGCATAAGCAGTGGTATAAGTAACTCCTTATCTTGTCGCTAAGGTCAGACTTCTTAGCGCAATCTGTATATTGCAATTGCCTATTGAGTTAGAGGTTCGGAGTTCAATTCCTGGCATTATAAATGTATCATTAGCAAGGCTCGGATTTTAATAACATGCTTCTTTTTTTTATATATACATCACAGACAATGCTCATGAGTACATACATTTTGTTCATGATCCCTAGTTGTGGAAACATTTTTTATAGGTTTTGTAACTATACAACGTGTATCTAAAACATTGCATCAAACTTTGTCAGGCTATTCCTTGGGTGAAAATTGAATAATTCACATCAGCAACCTAGGGTCCATCTTGAATAATAAGGGCGGTATACACCCCTAAAGATACAGCTAAAAACGACTGTTGTGTGAAATATTATGAAAACTTCTTAGGGTATTACAACGAATATTTGTATACTACTTATTGAAACCTTGATCATTAATAAATTAAATGTTCTGTTACCGTTACCCACCCCCATTATGTAAAAATGGGTGGGTTGTAAGACTTTTTCTGCAATAAAATATGTCAGAATAAGTATTACCGATTTTGATTTAAGATTACAAAACATGGAGTAAAAATTAACAAAATAGGTGTATTGAAGAAACTGTCTAGCTCTACCCGTTTCCGAGATATTCATGCATGTGTGATTTCAAAGACAAGTGTTAATTCCTGCCAGGTAGGGAGCCAGTATAGCTGTGTTAAGATACATTTGTCTCTGAGCTCAAACTTGTGTAATTATCTCGGAAACGGGGAAAGATAGACAGTTTCTCCAAGATACATTTTTTGTTAATTTTTACTCCATTTTTTGTAATCTTAAGTCAAAATTGGCAATACTTACTCTTACATATTTTATTGCAGAAAAAGTCTTACAACCCACCCATTTTTACATAATGGGGGTGGGTAACGGTAACAGAACATTTAATTTATTAAGGATCAAGGTTTCAATAAGTAGTATACAAATATTCGTTGTAATACCCTAAGCAGTTTTTATAATATTTCACACAACAGTCATTTTTATCTCTATCTTTAGGGGTGTATACCGCCCTTATTATTCAAGATGGACCCTAGGTTGCTGATGTGAGTTATTCAATTTTCACCCAAGGAATAGCCTGCCAAAGTTTGATGCAATGTTTTAGATACACGTTGTATATATACATATATGTCCTTTATTAATTATTTTATGCTTTTTTTTAGTTAATTTTATAGGTTTTTGAACCATTTTTGAACCATTTTGATTAAATATGTTTACTTTTAAACATTACATAATGTTTTGTACAGTAAATGCATAAATATTCGAACATAAGTTAGTTCAACGCACAGTTGTCAAAATAAGAGATAATGTAGGCAATTAACTTTGTACCCTCTTTTCTTGCGTGGTTGGAAAATACACATTCTTGGTGAGACACTGCAACTAGGCTGGAGAGGGTTACTTTTGAAGCTGGTAGCTATTACTTATGAAAACGAGATTTTGTAAATAAATGGTATATTTAGCAGAATACATTAGTTTAGACAACGGTTAGAATTTCATAGAATGTGTATTTTTTTAATCTTCATTTTTAAAGCGCGTGTTTATTTAATTGTGTGCACTCATCACGAGCTCTCGTTCATATTTTTTGGTTATTTTTGATCATTTTTTGCTCATCAAAATCCTGGCCATGATCATTATTTAAATTATGATTTGCTCCATCACAGTGATAAATACGCGGCTGGGACACTGAGTATTGTGTCTGCTTTAGAATTAAGTTAATCTGTAAGTAGGGTACCTATTATAATCGGCTGTTTTGGTAATAGCACATTACATATAGGGAGTCGAACCGAAATATTTATTTTATTTATCCAAACATACATTTTAAGGTTTCAATTCTGGTTCCTATTAGAGAAAAGTAAAGTTCTTGTTCATTTTTATTTTTATTTAGGGTTTTGGTTCCGGTTCTTTAAAATGTTTATGTAGACCCTGATATTTATACAATCATCTTAAAACTAGAAGAAAAAAAAAGTTGTCTATTAAGAAATAAAAATACATAGGCTACCATATACTTATCATTTGTAATTTGGACATGAGATTGTTAGACATATTTTTTCTCACCACATCTCAAAAGAATAATAAAAATACCCACTTTGGTGGCTGCATGGTCTAAGTCGCTACTCTCGCAATAGACTAGACTGCCGATGACAGGGAGATTGAGGCTCGAACCTAGGTCGGGTATACTGAGGGTTGTTTTACACTCCGCCTCTATGCAAATTTGGTTACATTTTCTATAAATATAACCTTCCTCATCCCTAAAACCATTGGCGTAATTATTGCATAAGTGTATAACCTGAACGAGAGGTAAGACACGGTGTTAAAAAAAGTTTTGTATACCCCATCTATCTTCTCATACACACTCTCTCTATCACACAGACACTCCCACACACACTCCCATCACACACACTCCCACACACACACTCCCATCACACACACTCCCACACACACACTCCCATCACACACACACACACACACACTCACACACACTCTTCTAACACACACTACTTAACACTCAAACTCTTTTTCACAAACACACACACACACTCTCTTTCCCTCTCCATCCCTTTCACACACTATTTCTCACTATCACTCTCCAAACTCACTCAATCAAACTCACTCAATCACACACTCATACACCCTCACATTCACTAGTAGCTTAAAACTAAAACCCAATTTTCCTAACGAATTTTCCATCTTTTCCTTCTGTGTGGGCAGTGGTTCATCTGTACAATCATTCTTTGTTTACATCACCATGGGAACCATGATTTATGTATTATTGTATATCGGTAAATAAAATATTTCTCTTTGTTTAAAAATAATAACAGCTCAATTCTTAACTGGCTGGTTTGGCGCAATGAATTGAGAGAGAGAATAGGGAGAGGGGTCGTTTTAAAGTTATTGGCGTGGAGGTAGAAAATATACGCTTTGATTCAAATTAAACACCGACATTTATATATCTGTATAAAGTTGATAGCCTTTGACGAATAAACTTTTAACTAGAAATTCGGGTGAAGGCTTATTATATAGATCATTTCCCAATAAAAAGTAGAATACATTTTAGTGCAGTAATCTGCAGCCATCGCAGCAACGATCCGCTTGTTAAAATATAAATTTTTATGTTTTATATAATTTGGTTTATTTTTAATAAACAGGATAAAAACCACACGTTTGAGTTTTTTGCTTTAGCGCACATTAAGGTTTATTAATTACTCTTAGAGTTTTTTTTACGAGTTGCAGCTTTGTAGTTGGACCAGTTTCCACTAATCTCTATCCGCCTTTCCTTCTCAATTAATTCCTATCTATCTCCTGTTATATCTCGAGCTTTATCAAATCCAAACTCCTTCTCGATTTATAATTAAACTCCCTCTCACCCGCTTCAGTGGCTGAATGGTCTAAAGCCTCGCTCTCGTATTAGACTGGCCAGCTGAAGACGGTGAGGTCGAATACCGGGTGGGGTTTTTTTCCTTAATGGTTTCCAACTTTCCTTCCACGCAAAATCTGGTAGATTCCCAGCTAAAATGCTTCCTTCCTCATGCCTATCCCATTAGAGAAAATATCATAAATATTAGTGTCACCTGAAAAAATAGAAAGAAGCTTTGATTTAAAAAAAAAAACCTCTCTCTCCCCTCGTATTTTGAGGTGGGGTGGATTTAGATCCCTTATTTTCCTTTATATTTACCGGTTCTATTCTAGTGGCATCCGTACTTGTAAAGTTTGTTGAGTGCCAGCGCGGTAGACTTTGACCTGGGAGGGCAATATTCGGGTATTTCGAATCCCGGTTGGATTATACCTCTCGAATAAATGTTTATACAGTTATTTTCCATGTAAATCTCAATATAAAAGGCATATAGTTTGTTTCTGGATGTGGAACTCTACTTTAAAGGGTCCAGGTTGAATTGGAAAAACGTATAGCCCATGCTATACGTAGATCTATGCGTATATGAAAACTGAGGAGAGGGAGAGTGGGAATGGTCAAATGTTCTTGTTTATTATACATGACGGCGCTTGCAAACTTCTTATACAAACAAATGCATTTAGATGTTTAAGAATAATATTGAATTTAAAAAATAAACCGAGGAAAATTGTATATATGAAATGGTCTGTAGCTAAGAGACGAAAAAACCCTAGCCCTTTATTTACACTATGTTTGTTATTTAAATTTATCCCAAGCACTTCCAAACATATTGTTGAGTTAAAATAAAGCATGTATAGCGACTCCGGTTCTCTTCTCACATTTACGAATATCTACTACAGCGCTTCATGATTGAAAGTATCACTAACTTCGGGGTTCTCCTGTTTACTTTTTGCCAGATATATTAATACTTAGTTAATATAACCAAAGCCTTTACGAATACATCGCCTTCTCCTGTAGTTCACTGATATAAATTTTTTCCGGGAAATTTTTAATCTCTAGGCCAGCGTCACCCAATTAAATTTAGTCACGGAAACTTTTATATATTATACAACATAAAGGACACTCTTACATATATTTTTAGCGTACAAAAAAATGTGCTGAAGGAAAAAAATATTCTTCGTTCGAGGTCAAACCCCTTTAACTTGAAAGTTACATTTTTTCAGGGAATAGGAAACTACACGTTTTGTTCTCTCTCACAGTTCATCAATAAATGCAGCCACCCTGGGAAATAATTGATACAGTTTGTACTATTAATTAAATGATAATCATGGCATTTTGATTGTTGGCAATTTTTTGTTTTCGAATGTCTGGGGCCGTATCAAGTCGGTTTCGAAACTTCGTTTTGGTTCCAGAGTATAGTGAGAAACCAGTTTCGCACAAATACCTGCTGGCGAATGGTAACAGTAGGCCTACTTGGACTGCCAGCCGCTACAACTCAGGGTATTATTTGCGTGAATAGCCCCGCGAATGTGTGAATATCTGCACCACTAAGAAAAGCAGATTTTCTGCAAGCTCTGGATTACAATAATACAAAGGCAGTTTATTATACAACCTGTGCAGTAAACGTGACCTGATCCAAATAAGCTATTGTCCCTTCCGTCATATATAAACGTACTTAAAATATTTTGTAACGTTTAATGTGTAGTATATTTTTAAATGTTTTATTTTTTCGCTGAACCCCATATGGGAAACGTTGCTCTAGGTCTTGCAGTTGCCGATGATATTTTGGACATTCGTGTGGAGCTCTAGTTGTAAGCCCGTCAAAGCCTCGTTCACGCCGTGACAATATTGTCACGGATCTAGAAGTCACTGCAGTAAGCGATAGTTACTGCCATGGCAGTATCTGTTCCCATATTGGGCTGAATTCGCCTTGATAGTATGACGGTGAATGCCTCAACCACTGTGAAAATGGTTGAACTTGTACAGGCTCTTGCTATAGTTGTTGAACTGATTGATATTGTTTTACATATACGTAAGAAAAAGAAACATAAGTAGATAAGATAATGCGTGGCATCAAACACGTTGATAATGTAGCAAACATTGGGATATCCTCGATTAATCTTCAATTTGCTTCGAATTGGTAAGACATGTTTGTTGAAGTGCTGAACCAGGTAAATGAATACTCATTTAAACTTTAGTCTAGTTTGTGAGACACAACAGGTGTTTGGCGCGAAAAGGAAATTGCTCACCGTCACACTGTCGCGGCAGTGGACTACAAACCTGCTTACACGGTGCAAATGTCTGCGGTAGTTGATGCTGCTGCTACGGCAGCGCCAATGTCACACTATATACTACATTACAATGGTTTGATTCGCGACAGTGCTAGCATGCTAGTCTGGCAATGACATTAATATATATTTACTTCGTGGCAGTATTGTGACAGTATGGCAGCAACTGTCAAGATTTACTAGCCTTGTGTGAACGAGGCCTAAATGGATCTCTTTGAACATTCAACCACTCCCTCCGGTCTCCATCCCCTCATCCATCTCTGTTTACTCGGTTCTAGCGGTGAGCGTCCACACATTCATATGAGCTCACGTCCTACAGGACTTGATAAAGCCCCTGCTCCATGTTTTAATCACGCCGAGCTACAAATACAAATTGGTTCTGGTCCTATAGGAGGGCTATTGACGTGACTCGGAAACCAGGTTAAATACGAAGCGTTGTGGTCTCTGCGTTCCGGGATGGATATTTAATGAAGTATTTTTACGTTTATCAGAGGCAACCACCGGGGGGAGGTTCGTTGGTTACGCAAGAGGCGTTGTGTGCCTGACCTTCACCTGGAACCTGCACTGGTGCTTACGTGGTGTAAGGCGTCAGGCTCAGATTTGCGATAACAAGGGAGGTTGAAGTTATGAAATCGGACAAATTTACTTAAGGATGGTTTTTACAACATCAAATGTATCTCTGTGAACTTCTTATCCTTTCTCCACACTGATGCGTGTGCATTTCTTTATTCCTACACCATATCAAGCCGTTAGATAACCCAACGCTTAGTTTAAAATGTATTAAATAATAAAATTCATATCGAATACCTTAAAGCTAAACCCGACATGCCTAGATTTTTCCCCATTTTTCCTCATATGCGAATGCCGGTGCGATTTTTTAAAACATTCTTATTTAAATTAATTTGTTTACAGCCTTATGTGGTGTGGAAGGCAGTGGTAAACCACTGCACTCTCTGTTCTTCCCTAGCACATGTGTTATATACCAGATGGTGCGGGAAGCACTGACCAGCTGAAGGGCTGAGTGTAGACTAAGCTCCAGATGGATGGGAAGAATATAAAACCAACTCTCGGGTTGAATACTACTACTACTACTACTACTACTACTACTAATAATAATAATAATAATAATAATAATAACCTTATGTTATAGTATTATATTTGGGTTTGAAGACATGACATCACAAAAACGATCATTAGCGTCATATATGAAGACAAAATCAACTCAAAACTAATTAAGTACTGCCAAATTAAAAGAGTAACAATATCGTGTGTGTTTTGTTTGCAGCGAAGAAGCAGAATGGAGCGGCGTTGCGTACCAACAGCCTGGGTTCCGGCACCAGGACGCCGCCTCTCGAGAGGAAGAGCAAGTTCTCGGCGTTGGGACGCCTCTTCAAGCCCTGGAAATGGAAGAGAAAGAAAAAGTCGGATAAGTTCGAAGCTGCCTCAAGATGTGAGTACCAACCATTTTGTATACTCGTTTTTAAATGTAATTTTCTTAGTCAGTAGTACAGAGGGTACAGGGAATTTTATAATCGGTCAAGGAAAATAGCCAATTTTGTGGTGTTTTTTTAAAAATCCTATTCAAACGCTGTTTTTATTACATTTAAATTCTCTTTGGTGGTCAGATTTATTGATTTTTTAATTTTTTTAATCCAATACATTATAGTAATTAGACAGATTTTAAAATTATAAAACTACATACACCTAAAGGCCCAAAATTCATCAGTATGAATTACCTTATCATTTACTAAAAATAATTTGTCCATTGCGCATGCGTCGCCAAGTTCTCTCTAGATCAGGTGTTGAGGGTCTTGTAGCTCACATTCTCAGTGATATCCAGATATGTAATCCCACTTCTCTAAATTCTCTCTACATCTTGAGACGCCAGTTTTGTGCCTGTTAAGGGCTTTCCAGGTTACATGTGGAAGATGGTAACCAACAGCAGGTTCCTCCTTGATGCATTCCCAGCGTCCCCCGGTTTTTAATTTACAACATAGTTCTTTCCGCCGGGTTTCAGGTGATGACGTGGTTGGCTTTGTTGTTTACAGGGAGCTCTTCCTTGACTTCAGCCGTGAGAGCTGAAATTATCACCCAAACATGGGATGCCTAGTGTCCGATTTTTGTCCCTTCCTTTACACTTCAGCCGCTGTTTGTCTTATGATATCTGGGTGCCCATAAGATGGTAGATGTTGTTGACAGGAGTTGGTCTTAGACAGCTTGTTACTAAGAGGCCAGTCTCGTTTATAGAGTTACATTAACCTTTTTAGCGTGGCTGGAGTTCTGCCAGACTGACGCTAGATATTCTTCAGCAGAGAAGCACAGAGCAAGGGCAGATTTTTGAAGGACACTTGACTGCGCTCCCCATTTGGTGCATTTGAATATCTGGATTATATTGTTCCTGGCACTTACGTTAAGCCTTGTGTCTTCGTAATGGGCTTTGAAGGTAAGGGTATGGTCCAGCTTTACACCCAGGTACTTTAGAGTATCACACTGGATAGTTGTTGGCCTCTCCAGATTATGTTTAGTTTCCTCCTGGCTCCTCTATTCCTTAGATGGAACGTGCAGACCTGTGTTTTGCCAAGATTTAGTTTCAGGTGGTTCTTATCATAATATTCTGTTGTTACTTCAAGGACTGTTGTTAAGTTCCCTTTCAACCTCCTCAAAGGTTTTATCGTGGGCTGCAATAGCCGAATCATATGCCTAAATAAAACTTACAGTACCAGGGCTAATAGGTTGGTTATTAGTGTGGGTATTGTACATTAACGGGGCCAGCACACTACCTTATGGGAGGTCATTTTTATTAATCTTCCACCGGTTCTTTTTGTGATTCAAGGTGATAAGAAATCCTTTGTCTTGCAGCAGACACTGGATGAACTGTGTCAAGTGGTAATCTCTTGTTGTGTAAATACCTTTGTTATCAACTTTTTGTGATTGACTTGGTCGTATGCAGATGTGAGGTTGACAAATGCTACAACTGTGATACGCCCTTGCTTATATCCATCCTCTATATGTTAGGTCAGATTAAGGACTTGTCCACAGCATTATCTTCCTGGTCGAAAACCTGATTATTCCTTTATAAGAATTGGATCAACGTATTTTGAAATGCGATTATGGATCATTCTCTCCAAGACTTTGTATAGGTGTCAGAGGAATGAAACTGGTTGGACGTTCTTCGGATCTTTTGGCTCCTTTCCTTGCCTAATGCTACAACTTTATTCTTGCGCCAGGTCCTTTGTATATGTATTTTGGAAACACAAGTGTTAATTAAATCTAAATGCCACTTTGTGGCTACAGGTCCAAACGTCTTTATCTGTTGTATTCGCAGATTGTCTAAGCCTGCAGCCTTGTTTTTCTTCACTGATTGTATAGAAAGTGCCAGTTCCTTCAAGTTGAAGAGAGTGCGATAGTAATAGTTTTCTTCTGCGTATCTTTGTAGTTTCCTATTCTCAGGTCTTTAAGTTTTCCCGTTCATCAGTAGTTGGTGTACTACCTTGTACCTTATAATGACCCTAAGGGTGGTTGTAGGGCGTCATTGGTCAGATTCTTCAACAGTTACAATGACTGGACTGCCGGTGACGGGGAGATCCGAGTTATAATCCCGTTGGAGTATATTGAGGTTGGTTTTACCTAAATGGTTTCTGACTTTCTCACGCAAATGCGGTTACACTTAATATACATTTAAATTTCTTCATCTTTAATACAGTTTCATAATTAGTAGGCTACACATTCGTTTAACTTGAATGTGTAGCAAGACGGGGTTCTAAAGCAAAAATTGTATGCTTATTAACTACTTTATCTCGATCCCTCGGAAAGAGAAGTAGGTCTATTTCGATTGAAAACAAATTGAGCTCGAGATTTTGAAACTGCGATTTTGTGTCTGTATCTTGGCTTAGAGCCGAAATCATTTTACCGATCGGGTTAACACTGTCTTGATAGCCTATATGTATCTAGGTTTTTCATATAGATTTTCCCATAATCCCCTCTAATGCTTTTTATTGATTTTTCTATCCAAGCACTGTGTAGCAAGCATTAGGTCTACCAACATTATTGCGATTCTCATTTCCATTGAACATTATTTGAGCTATTTAATTTGCACTTTCTTTTAACCGACTGATTATACCAGCACACTAGCATTTCAATGAGTGAGCTTGAAAGGGCCTACTAATTTTGCCCGGAAAGGTATTTTAACATACCTTCCAGGGTTCTTTTACATGCCACAATTGACATGGGACCGGCGAGGCGGCTTTACTTCCCCTCTGAGGGCAGTTTCACATGGGCGTTTCCTTGTCGCGCGTATCAACTAACGCGCCTCAGATCAATCCCGCGTTTTGATTATTGAGTCTCTTCACACGAGCGATTTTTACCACGCGGTTCGCCAACGTATGGAGTGAATCAACAACAACAACCTAATTAGAAGCTCCAGCACAGCGCAGTCGATAGATTGCTAGTGTACACTGAAGGATACATCAAAGGGGAGGATAGCGTGGGGGGGATTGTTTGGGTTCACCCACTAAACAGTGTGCGATTGACTAAAGGTACGTTTCACTTGTTATTTGATAAAGTAAGGCAGAATCTGCCTAAATTTTTCAATTATTTTCGAATGTCCATCTCATCATTTGACGAGATACTGATTACCATACGCACAAAAATTTCAAGAAGTGATACCAACATGAGACTAGCTGTTACTACAGCCGAAATTTCCCTCCTTACAGCCATCAAGGGATAGGGGGAGGAGCAAGAGGCCGAAGCCTCAGACATGACCTTGCACCAAAAGAGCAAAGTTACAACTGAAAACGCGCGGTAGCGACCGTCCATTTGAAAGGTTTCCTTATCTTTCTTTGATGTTGAGCAATGCCGCCACCGCCAAACTCTGAGAAAACGTCGGGGAAAGAGTGTTGGAATCAAGCCGTTGCGCGTTGACCGTGTGAAAGGAGCCACTTAGACCAATGTATCTTGACCAAACGCGTGGTAGACCTGACGTGAAGGTAGGAGACACGCGCGACAAGGAAACGTTCGTGTGAAATGGCACTAAAGGAAGCTATGCCTAGGATTTTTTCTCTCAAGAAAAATCTACATCGGGTCAAGCACTTTACCCCAATACCATTGAGGTCGACATCTAGATGATTAAACTGCCCTGATTATGTTTCATAATGTTTTTATTTTTATTTTAAATTTTGAATTATCAGAGAAAGGTGTTTAGACCTATTTAAAAACATTTTTTAACAATAACACGCAATAAAAAATTATTAATTTAATTGTGGAATGCAAACCTTTGTTGTTTTCTAGTATTACAAAAAAAAAAATATAATCGAGTGCTAGCTAATTGAATTATTGGTACAATAGTCTAAATTGGAAGGTAAAATAAAATGGAAAGTATATTTCAATGCCAGTTTATAAAATCTAGTGATTAAAAATAAAATAAAATTTTAATTAAAAAAAATTGCATAAAGGTAAACTTTGCCCTAATTCATTCATTCAGGTATAAACCACATTTTAATATTTTGGAATGTCTTCAGGCCATAAAAGTCGTGAAATAAACTTTGAATCAGGTATTTTATTAATTAAGTTTAACCCAATTCGGTAGTTGCATGGTCTAAGGTGCCACTCTCGCAGTAGACTAGACTGCCAATGACGGGGAGATCGAGGCTCGAATCTCGGTCGGGTGTACTGAGGGTGGTTTTTAAAAGTTTTGTACTCTCCCTCCATGCATGCGGGTACACTTCCTTTAAATATGGCCCTCCTCATCCCTAAAATCATTAGCGTAACTAGTACTTAAGCGTATAACCCAAACTGGTAATAAGACGCGATGCTAAAGGATATAGTAAAGAATATTTTAGTATATTTGCAAGATAACCTTTTATGTCCATATATTCTAATTCTATGTTTATGGCAGCTTTGAGAAAGGAGAAAATCAGAGAATCGAGTGAACATTTTTTGGTTCATTGTGTCTTACTAACCGTCCCGACTACCCTTATCTAATACTACTAATGAGGTGTTCATAAGTTAGGTTACATTTTTAGTAGAAATGTACCTATATTTTCCTAGAGTCAAAGTGGAAAACTATATAATAAAAACATCGCCAATACACCCGTCTAGGATTTAAACCCCGTACCAGTAAAACCAGACAAGACGAGTTTGACGTCTAGCCCGCTTGCCCACCGATTCATAAATCTCACTTTGAGGTTATATAATACTGTATATTTTTTTCGGTAACTTTTAAGTAAGTAATGAATAAGCCGTACTTTAGGGTATGAAAGGGAAATTAAAATGAGATAAAACTGATTTATTTCAATTTGTAGACACTTTGTATGTATTATTGGTTTGTGTGGTTATATAAATTAAAAAATATATATATATAATTTCCTTTAAAATTATATTTTGTAGTCTAAATTTAAAACATGTTTTCTAATGCATTACTTTATTTAACTAGGTGTAATATTATGGTGAAATGTTATGATGGAATTGGACAAAGCATTAATGTTTTGCTCCCTCTTTTCTCAAAATAAACACAAATAGTAATAATTTCATTGCTTAAAATATTGCAAAAGTTAAATCACTGTCCCTGCACAGGATATGGCCAATATTTTATCTTTGGGAGTGACGTCATTCTAGTAACTGCACCTGCGCAGACTTTTACTACAAGAGGTTGCATACATAGCCACACCCCTCCACTCGTTCGCTGGAATTTATCACTGGTTTCCAAATAAGCACGTTTGGGCACACAGACAAAGGCGTCACTCTTGTCTATTTTTATTTGGTGGTAGTGGAAAAATCTGTTGGTGTTCGATCCCGACCAGGTGTACCAAGGGTTTTCGCCAAAAATAATTTCTCTTTCTTCCTACATATTGATCTAAATTATATCCTCACTATCTTTACCTCATTAGTATAAACAAAGATGTGGTCCACAAGGGGAAAATCTCTCTGAGGCAATGACGGGGAATATGACACTGTTTGAAGACATTGTTCCAGGTCAGAGCACATTTGGAGATTTGTTGCGGGGTCTTGGAGTAATAGCTCTATTAAAATGATAGCTGTCCGAAATCGAGGTTTATTGTTCCAGAACCTCGCCCATTGTTTGTGATGTTGCTAGTTATTCTGAAATGCTATTCCCGTTTCAAATTGGAATTGTTACGCGCGCGTTGCATACAAGTTCAGATATTGTAGAGTCGCGTCGCGTATCTCTAATAGACCATTGGCGTGTTCACATACAGGATAAACAATAACTATCCTTCCTTTCTGATTGTGCAGACAGAGGCGCAGAGTATAAATTTAAGAGGGAATGGAAAATTTAAATTTCAATCAGAAAAAGTCTAAGTAGTAGAAACAAGAGTTTCTATTTTGATTGTGAAGTTTGATAGATCTTCTTAAAAAAGTTGAATTTAACATTTAAAATCTTACTATCTGAATATATATTTTATGATCAACCCGTTCTCCTACTAATCCGAACAATCCGTATATTTACACTCTTGAGTTAAGGACGATAAAGGTAAAACTTAGAAGAAGTGTATCAGCATTTACGTTATAGGGAGTGGCAAACCGTTTCGTAAAAAAACACCACTTCATTACATCTAGTCTGTATTGAAACCCCGACCTCCCTGTCATCGGCACATCAGACATACTAACTAAAGCTTGATTCACACGTTCGGTGAAAATAGAAAGCAGAATCTGCCTCAGAGGCGCAGCAATTTACACACCTTAAAGTTGATCCACAATGCATTGTAACGCTGACGTTAAACAGCTGACTATCAACAGATTTTAATTTCTAGTAGATAGACATATATTTTAGATCATTGTCCCGATGGATGTTTACAAATTATAACGCTGTGTCGTGGGACAATCCAATACATTGATACACACGTTTTACATTGATGGGTTATTTCATATCTCCTCGCAACGGCCAACGAAGCTGTCTGCTAGTTTCTGGCTGTAGAGCGCATGCTCACTGATTTAAGATGGTTGGTTCTGAGATTTGATTGGTTCTCCTGTGCCTATTGAGCAGAGCGGACAAAGTAGAGAATAGTTGAACTTCAGCAGAACAGTTCGCGCCGATTAAGCGGAAATCTTGTGATTGGCTAAGAGCGCGTCACATGACCACGTTTCTGTTCTGTGCTAGTGTTTCGGTGAACCTGTGAATCCCAGTATCGCCTTGTTCCGCGTGTCTAGCGGTACTAGGCATATCATGTTAAGCTTCTGATATTGTAACGGAGTCTGATCTTAAGCTCTGGGATTTGATGCCTTACAAGGTCTTGAAGAAGATGCTTTTTCCGCATTTGGGTTTCCAAGTATTTTTTGGCTACTATAGTGATGCGTTATTTTAATACCCTTCCGATCTTGTTTCCTTAGATTAATGCGCTGATATAAAACTCTAATATTCAAATGTATTTATACTGAAAAAACGTTTTGGCTCGCGTCAATAGTGTTCAAACAGTCATGTGCCCAATTCTGACTTGGAGTGACTTTAAATAATCCGGAACATACCTCTCCCAATTCTCTAAAGCCATGGGTACATGTGAAGAGTAGCAGTAGAGCGCACTGATGACATCACGAGGTACCTTTGCTTGGGGCTTGCGCGGGTGGATAAAATTCTAGCGTTTAAATATGAAGGTGTACTACAAATACGAGCTACATGTAAGAGAAGACCTTAACCTCGCCATTTAAGTCGAATGTTATTATTAATATATTCTAATTAGTAAATACATATGTACAATATAAACCTTACATTTAATTCTGCACAGAATTCAAGTATATATAATTCAGCGCTCTCCCCAAGTATTTTCGAACGAGTGCGATGCTGGGCTAATTCTCCTAACCGCCGTTCCCGGCTACTTAATAATGCCACCCTGATCTTACATACCACATTTCCTGGGCGCTTCACAGAAACGTTGAGTAAATCAACCCGGAAAGCCCTACGAATGCTATTTTAACATTTCAAG
>CABFWB010001862.1:32484-53474 GCA_902151455.1 Timema bartmani | reverse complement strand
GGGGTTCGCAACACCTAAACGATCCTCTGGTATAAGATTATTCTGTGAACAGCCTGTTATTTTTTGTTTCACCCTCATTATCAAAATCTACATTAGAACTCCTTGATACCAATAAGCTAGAAGTCTTTCTTATTTTGTGATTTCTCACTAACATTGTCCTTACCCTGCTTGTCGTTTATGGTGGCTTCCTTTGGACCGAACTGCAAGGCTTCAGCAAGTTAAAATGTATAACCATCTGTTTCTGCCTGTGTGAATCACGTTGAATCTGGTAAACTACATATGATATTATGGTATTCATAATAAGAGGGCCATCCCATGCCCTGTGCAGTTTGGGTGAAGTTCTTTTTCCAACTGCTGGCTGGTGTAACCAACCACACATAAAAACCACGCGTAAACTTTCGGTCGTACACATATTTTTGCACTTGATGTGTTTCATTGAGATGCTCTCGTGCCAAACAATGTTCATTTTCAAAATTAATTCTTAACTGCCGAACATACTCTACTTTCTGTAAGCTCTAGCTCTCCATACATCACGTTGATTGGTAATCGTACCTCCCGACCGAACATGAGGTGGTAGTAGTAAGGAGTGAGCTTCATTGAATCTTGTGGACGGGACTGATATACAAAGAGAGCTTGTTTCAAGGCCTTCTTTCGGCTGTCCTGAGATTTTTTGACGTACTGAGAAAGTATTATGTGGAGTGATGTATTAAATATATCTACCAGACCAGCTGACTATAGATAGTAGGGAGTTAAGTGAGTTTTCTCTATCCCAAAAAGTTGGCACATTTCTTGGAATAGTTTACTCAAACTGGTGACCTTGATCTGTATGAAGTTCCACTGGCACACTAAAGCTGCATATTAACGCTTCCAAATGAACTTAGCTACTGTTGACACTTCCATATCTAGCATAGCATACTTATGCCTCCGTCCATTTGGTAAAGTGGTAATTCACTACATGAACGTATTTATTTCATTGAGCATTCTTTAGCAAGGGTCCCAGATTATCTGCCATCACACGCTGGAGGGGAAATTCTGCATTGTAGGCTCTAAGGGGTGCTCTCATATTGGTGATCAGCAACTTCCTTCTGGCGCACTCGGGACATTCTCTATACAACAGCTTCACATCATATGTGTCATCCTCGGCCAATAAAACTTATGTCGGATTTTCTCTAATGTCTTCGTAACACCAACGTGGCCAACAGTAACTGCATCATGCAATGGTATTAAACTATCGGTTGATAGGTAACATAGTACTGCAAGCTGAAATATACCTGGCTTTTTTCCTTCCGGCCAGCGATGTTACAGAAGGACCCGGTGTATATCTAGTCTTTTCCACTGTATCCACAAGCTCCTCTACCGGATACTTCACGGATGGTTGAACTCTCTATGTCATCCCGCTTTAGTTTAGCAATATGTCTGATGATTTCTTCAGCGTCCTGTAGCCATCTGATGTCTGTGTCCGACCAATGAAGTGTCCATCTTGAATCCTCTTGAGCTCTACTGGAGACCGACAGTTCCTCACGCCCACATTGTTTAAATGGCAAATGGAACAGTTAACCAACATTTTCGTGACTTTTCAGGACGATACTCTGCAACTAAATCAAATTCAGTCAATTGTTTTAGCCACTGGGATACTTACACCAATCACCGGAACCCGTGTATACTTGTGGTTTTGTGCACATTTCTGCCATTTCAGTTCGAATTTACAAACCACGCCACTGCCACATTCATAAATTCTATTAATAAATTATATATATTTATATTAAAAGGTACAAAAATTTATACAACCAAGTTACACATTCATGTATACTCATAATTTACACATACTTGGTTTCCGTGTCCATGGTTCTAGTCTCACAAGCAGTCTCAAACGTGCTCATAAACCACATTAAGCGAACCGAATGTTTTCACGGATGTTCGCTCACTTTCGCTGGTTGTCTAGTTGAACCTTTGGCGTTGCTCTACTTTTCATTATGTCTAATGAAGATTTAATTATAATCGCTAGTGCATCATTTATAAAAATCACTGAAGAAGCTGTTCAGCCTAGGAGAAGAAAAAGAAAATGATATGGTGAGCCAGATTTAATTTGTGATCTAGACTAAAGATGAAATATGGACTCTTCCAAAATTTCTGAAAAATGAACTCCTCTGATTTTGAGTATTTATTTAATCTAACTGGCACCAAAATTGCAAAACATAATGAGTTTTAATACAACAGTATTACTCCATTCCAAAGCCACACATAAAAACTATATTCAATGAGACTTGCTGTCGATGTTTCCTACTGCGTACACGCTATCAACAGCCTGCTAACGAACATCCTTTGATGTTCCGACCAGTGAGCGAACCTTGGTGGTGTTCGTTCGCCCTCGTTCGCCTAGCACGGTCTTAGATGACTGTCTTGCTAATAACTTAGCGGCCTTTGCACCCGAGTGCTCCATTCCCTCCACCCTTTTTTACATTCCATTTACAGGGGTAAGCTCACTGCAATCGCAAATTGAGTCAGTAAAGCTATTTGTTAAAGCTATCTTCAGCCATTGTTTGCATAAAAGAACATTTTGTTTGCAGTCACTTATCACCTCTCCTACTGTAGATAGGGTATATAGTAAAGCAGTGATGCACTATATATATATATAGCTTGAACAGTTATTCAGAGACTGGAACTTTTGGCTTTACTTAATGCACTACTGCTTTACCATCTTAATCCTTGCTGATTACACTATGATATAATATATCTCTTGCTACGGGATTGAGTGGGTGATGTAAACTCTCCTCCCTCACCTCTTCCCGGCCTATTTTCAAATGATAAAAAAGAGGCCAGTACACAAAACAAGTAACAACATTACTATCTGTNAATATTCCTGGAGGATTACGCTTGGAAAGGGGAACGGCCCGTTTCTCTGCACTATAAAAGGCTTTTAGAAGTTTATTATTTGCAGTGGGGATGGGAATAAGAGACAACACTTAGATATGAGCGGGCACCACCATTTTGAAACAAATGGCGAGAAAATCGGATTAGTTCAGCCTAGTCCCCCCCTTACCCCCCTTCCGCTCTTGGTTTTATTTATAGACGTATCAATGTCGACCGAAAAAACATGCGTTTATACTTTCCAAAACACTACTTTAGCAGGCCCTAATTCACTATTTCACAGGATAAACCCGTTTACTGATGGTAGCTGTCTTCGTCAGCGCCACTCGCAATCGAACTTGGGGACCCAGTCTCAATTTCGAGTGGTGATGACGATGATATAATACGAGTGCAGGTTATTTACTGTTTTTTTTAAATTCAGGTTAACATACTGTATTGTTTTTAAACCGAAACAGTTTTTCTAGTAGGTAAGCCTAGTGTTTGCGAATCCCACTGTATTATATTAGAATATGACACTGTTTTAAAAATGTACTATGGAATATTTTGAAATCCTTAAAATTCTTTGAATGTTACGAACATAATAATAAGAAAATCCACAGATTTTAACCCAGTTTTCCCCCCAATCTTTTAGGCAGAGTGCGATCGAGTTCCACCACTTAACATGGTTTAGTCCGTTATTTGAGAGGAAAAAAAAAGTCCCTTTCATAGCAGAGTTCCTCTTCAACAGAGAGAGCAATAGCCTTGTACAAACCTATATTTCAAACCTCCCATAATTTATATATATATAGTCCCTACCCATCCTAACTTAACCTAATCTTTCATGCGTTAATGCAGTGGTTCTCAAACTGGGGTAAGCATACCAGGGGTACACGGGCAGCTCTCAAGGAAAGTTGGCAAAATGACGAGGGACTTAGGGAAAACCCTAATTGTTGGCTTTGACCGTTATCTGGTTATTTCCACCTTTCTTTTCCCCCTATTTTCTCAAGGCTGAAGACCGATTTCTGAGAATTTTCAACCCTCTACTGGACACCTACGTTAGCAATTATCTTGCTTATTATATTTAGAGTAACGGCCTATTCATGACAATGTTACTCAAATATATACATAATGTGTGTTAAGGTGGCTTTCCAAACGCAATTATCTTGCTCGTTTGTATAAAATAAGACAAGAAGTTAATAGTTTTCCTCTCTGAGAGCAAGTGAGAGCTTAGTGACAGATTTACAAATGAGCAGTGGCTGTGCAGGCTAGCTTTCATGGCTGACGTATTTCAGCGACTGTATGAGCTGAATAAAGGTCTGCATGGTAAACACACAACCCTCTTCATGGTTCATGACAAAATAAAAGCTTTAAAAAAGAAACTTAAATTCACAAGAAAATAAGTTGTGAAGGGACAACTGTAATTCTTTCTGTCTTTAGAAAATTTCCTAAAATAAAATCAACTTGAGCTTCATGATTCTGTTGTCAACGACATAAGAAATTGTCTGGTGTTTGATTGAAGACTTTGGCGAATATTTTCCTGAGAATTTAGGGAGTGAGTTCTGGATGCGAGACCCTTTTTCTACAGTGGAAGACTCCAGTATACCAAACTTCTTTTCAACGAAATAAATTATTGAACTTTCCTGGGATGAAACCCTCAAATCCAGTTTCAAGAAAACTTCTTTGGAAGTCTTTTGGTTGCAAAGGCTGAACGAGTTTCCTCATATCGCTGACGATGTCATAAAGTTTATGATGCCTTTCTCAACAACATACTTCTGTGAGAGTGGTTTTTCATCGATGGTGTACCTAAAAAATAAGTACCGCAATAGGCTAATTTGAAGCTGGACCTCCGCTCGAAAAATTCAACTGGACAACCAGACATCAAAAAGCTGTGCCAAGCCATGCAGCCACACCCTTCTCACTGAAAAACTTTGTGATACACAATTAAAATTTTGATTTTAAAATATTGTGCTTAGGTTTACTTTTTTCTTTATTTTT
Organism: Timema bartmani; assembly: GCA_902151455.1. Lineage (NCBI taxonomy): Eukaryota > Metazoa > Arthropoda > Insecta > Phasmatodea > Timematidae > Timema > Timema bartmani. The sequence goes on along the minus strand of CABFWB010001862.1, from coordinate 48,632 downwards.
GAACGAATTTGTGAAGAAAATGTATAAAACTTTTTTACAGACTTTAACATTAAATTTTTTTAAACTTATTACGATTATCGATAAGAGATCATGTTAAGGCTATATTATTATTATTATTATTATTATTATTATTATTATTATTATTATTATTATTAGCACCGCGTCTTACTACCCGTTCGTTAATACACGTCTTGTCAGAGGTGAAGGAAGGGTTTGGCATTCAGATAAATCTGTGCCAAGACCGAGGATTGAACCCCGGACCCCCAGCACAGAAGTCTGACACCTTACCTCTAGACCACCAGGTCACCGTTAAGGCTATAACAGTAGGATTCTCTCTGAACAGCTTTGTCACATTTGAAATATTTTGATTACAGACTTTTCTCAATAGATTAAATAGATCAATAATATACAATGTGGTCATAATTTTTTTAAACCTGTAATTTTGAATTTTTTTTATATCTTGAGGGTACATTAAACTTTTAGTCACGGCCAAGGGGTACAATCTAAAAAAGTTTGAGAACCGCTGCGTCAGTGAATACTTGTTCAACAAAGAAAAACCAATTCATAAAGTGTTTAAAATTAATATTGGTTTATGAACCTAACTTTCAACCCGTTCATTATATATGTAAATATATATATATATCATTGTTAATACTCACCCTAACTTGACCTAAACTTTCATGAGTTAATTTAATTTGTACCTATTTAATTTTATAATTTCCTGTATGAAGATTCTCCTTTTCCCGTGGACTTTCATGCAACGGATGGAGCCTAGTCCTCAATAAACCCCCCCACCACCGTCTGTAGAAGAATTGGATTTTGGAACTAATTATTACACTCGGACTACTATGATCGTTTCCTTGAGGTGTCATAGAGGAACTAGACTATTTACCTCTTACTACTATGATCGCTTCCTTGAGGTGTCATAGAGGAACTAGACTATTTAACTCTTACTACTATGATCGATTCCTTGAGGTGTCATAGAGGAACTAGACTATTAGTATCTGTTACTTATCTCCGCGATGAAACTCGACACTCCCGATTGGATGCTTTGGGCCAGTTTCATAGTCAGATTTAGTACGCCTAAAGTGCGAGTCGATACTAAATACAGGACGACACCTACCTAGACCAGAATCGAATGGGCCAGTTTCGCATATGAAACTGGCCCATTCCATTCAATTTCAGGTAGGTGACGTCTTGTATTCAGTATAGCGCCGCACTTGAGGCGTACTAAATCTGACTATGAAACTGGCCCTTTGAATGGAATTATAAAACACGTATTCTATAATTAAAAGTCTTATTCTTACTTGATTTGTCTTTGTGTACTGCGTTTTACTACCCCTCCGGGCTATCAACATTTAAATACATTTATGAGGCAGAAATGAAGGTATCATTTACAAGTAATTGTATCTCTACTTACTTGTAGGGAAGTTGGGAAACTATTCAGGAAAAACCGCCCTCAGTAAATCCGACAGATTTGAACCCCAACCTTTCCGTCACCGATAAACCAGACAAGACTGACGACTTTGTCCGTGGACCCAACGATTCGGGTCAACATAAACAATAGCCTTTTTTTATCTGGCTCTCATGTTTAATCCTATGCCGATCCGATACTAGATGAGGAAGGACAATGGGGCACTCCCCCCAACCATTACTGCCCCAAGACCTCAAATAATGTTAGTAAAAGCTCAAAATTCGTTGATTAAAATGAATAAAAACATTGAATATGTTTAGAATGTAGAGACTAAGATATAATATTCGAAAGGTAGGCCTATACCGCTAAACGCATTAAAAACACCCCTAATATTGTCACTTAAAAACAAACGTATATAAATGATAGCTTCGCCCCTCCCCCAAAGTAAAGTTCTTGTTCCCCCAAAGGGTAACGAACAAGATCTTGTTTCTCTATATTGCTCCACGGATCAAACCAGCAGCAATGAGCTGCTTCCTGCCCCTCGCATACTTCCCCTACTTGACAGTGTGACTTGTCTGTGACCTGCGGCGTTCTACTACCAATATGATCTCAGACAGCACAGAGGTCTGGAAGGGATCTAACCTTTCCTTCCCGCCTCCTCCCTTCCAATTTTAAAACTGGCTGACCAAACTATACCCCATCTACGGTAGGAGAGATGGTGACAGCTATCAGGAGGTTCTTCATTGCAAACATAACTAATGTCAACCTATTTGGAAAGATTGTCTATCATTATTTACAAATAGGTTGACGTTAGTTATACCTCAGTTTTATCTTCTGTGGTGCTGACTGACAGCTCACAGCTGACTTCTGACGGCTTTGAAAAGCTACCAGACCAAATTATGTATCCCTACGCCGAACCATATGATCTGCAAAAAACATGTCTTTAGCAGTTGTCACTTTTGACAGTCAACATTTAGGTATATACCTAACTGTTAACTGTCAGAAGTCAACTGTGAACTGTCAGTCAGCACCAAATAAGCTGTAACCTGGGTGTACTTACAGCCAATGCTTGCAATGAAGAATCTCCTGATAGCTGTCCCCATCTCTCCTACTGTAGATGCCCCATAATACTTTTGGTAGAGGAAGCTATGTGGGGGGTGTTTTCGGACGTGTAAAGCGTAATTTTGTTTTGAACCCACCAGATAATAATTTACTACCCGCCTCGGTGGCATAGTTAGCTAACGCGCTTGTTTCGTGTGAGCTAGACTGCCGAGGACGGGGAGATCGAGTTTCAAATCTCGGTCGGGCGAACGTGGAGTGGTTTTCCACTCTTCCTCCACTCAAATGCGGGTTAACTTCCTTTAAATTCAACATTTTCCCATTCCTAACCCATTAGAGTAATTAGTACTTAAGCGTATAACCCGAACGCTTTGTAAGACGTTAATTATTCTCGACTCTTTCATTCACCCCGCCAATGGAGCTAGGAGTTGAAAGAGGTGGAAGGGCGGTTCCTCTTTCCCAGTTTCGTGATATTTTTACCCTATAATATAATATATAAAGTATTATAACTGTGGACACTTTCCTACTCCAAATTATGACGTGTTTTGATGTTTTATGTGCTCTTTAACATAGTTGTTGGGGAACCTATAAGAGTTGTACTTGACTCGCATTAGTGGTCGCACGGTCTAAGGAAGTGGCACCCATAAGGTTGATCGTCAATGAATATGTTATAATATTTTGTTTCTTAAATAGCCTACCTACTAAGAGAAATAGATTAATTTGGGAAAAAGTAACGGCTTTCACAACAAGGTACTTCTTACTTCTAGGAGTAAAAAATACATGCAATTGGAGGAAGATATCTGGCCATTAGATTTAGTTTAAAAAAATATATACATGATCTCCAAACTTAATGATTTAAATGTAGAATTACAAGGCAAGGATAAGTTGATATCTTAAATTATAAGTTCCGTAAAAGCGTTTAAATAGATCATCATGCTCCTCCCATCCAAGCTTGAGAATCATTAATTTTGCTTATTTTAAAAATATGACGGCATAAGTAAAAAGTTCTTCTACACATTACGACCCGAATAGATACATAAATGAAATTAAAAATATTAATTTGAAGTTAAAGAAACGTTTCCTGGACTTCAACAAACTTTACGGTGTGATTTTTATTTATGAGTTTCCCCATTTGCTTCATGTATGCAGGTAGAATCAACTGCAGAAAAACTGTGATCTTGTCAGAATTTGGTAATCTTTCTTCGCCTTGGTAAAAGTTGTCCAAGCTTGGCGTAAAAAAACCCAGCCATTGTCAACGGTTACTATAGCAGCAATTTGGCGGGAAAACAAAATGTATCATTGTTATCATGTTGCATTGTGCACACTTGCAAGCAAACTATTCATTAGTACTTAGAACAAAATCAGAGAGGGGGAGAACCTATTTGGCTACTTAAATATAAGTTTCGACCATATGGAAGGGCGGGAGTAATGAAGAGTCGGAGTAAGGAGACCGTCTTTTAGTGCTTTGTGAGCTGCCTAAGTATCTGAAGTCTTGTAGTTTTGGAGAAGATATATAGTCGGCGCGATGCGAGATCTCGCGACATTTAACCTAGGTCAGCGTGAGGACTGTTGAGACTGATAGTACATTGACAGTAACTGGGGACGCTTTCTAAATATCACTAAAACTCAAAAAAATGTCAACCAAGATCACAACTTTTACATTGTAGTTAATATCTATCTAATTTCCAATAAACTACCATTAGTAGACCCACCGATCACTAATCATAACTCAACCCCAACCTACTAAGTTATCCTGACATATTTTCCCCCGGGGTGGGGGTAGTGACAATCTGTATTTAAAATGGATATTGGAATACTAGCAACAGAAATAATTAATCTAAAAACCATATCCTCATTAAATCAACAGCATCTGAGTACATTTTTTGGTAGTATATACTGGCAGAAAAATATTAAGGTCTTTGAAAATGTGCTGAAAAAATTACACCCATTTTGTGGGTCTAAGTATTGTGCAAACCAGCATTTTCGTAAATGAAAATGTTTCTAGCATTCATACATTTACCAAAAATCAGTAGGCCTAATATTAATATTCAGCCCTCCATTCAACATAAATGCCTACAAATGGCCAAACAAGTTCGACAATGAAGAAATAAATTGTAAGACACAATCGCAATAACTTTATCATATTGTATTTTATATTCTCGAAGAAAATGTTAAAGAATAGGTTTTTAGTAAACTACCCCTGTATTAATTTTACCCATAAAAAAAACTCATCATCTTGTAAATCACAACAACAAAAACTTCCAGTTTTACTTTAAACCATATTACTCAAATATGAATAGATACATAATTTATTATTAATTATTATTTACTTTAAAAAAATAAAGATACATTATTCATTATCAGTCAAGGATAGAGATGGGGACATACAGAATTGTAAAATCCACTTTTTTGGGGTTCGCTATCACTTAAAACGTAAAGATTCATCGTAATCTCTAGATAATTCTTTTTTTCACGAATACAATATTTTCTCTTAATATGATAAAGTAAAAAAAATAGTCAAAAATCCAACCTCACCAATACATTTATACAACCAGTGGATTATGAACAAAATTCATGACCCGCTTCGGGGGCTGCGTGGTCTAACGCGCTACTCTAGTAGTAAACTAGACTGCCGATGACGGACAGATCGAGGTTCGAATCTCTGTACTGAGGGTGGTTTTTCCAAAAGGGGTTTTCACTCTCCCTCCACACAAATGCGGGTACACTTGTTTAAATATAACCTTCCTAATCCCAAAAACCATTAGTGTAATTAATACATAATCGTATAACCCGAACGGTTAGAAAGACGCGGTGCTAAAAATACAAAAAAAAACAACAACAAAAAAACTTTAAAATGTATGTACTCCTGAGAATTGTGTGTGATGTACCAATAAAAAAAAGATAACACGTCATCAAAATCCGGGCCTTGCTAATAATTTATAAGTCATGGATTGGCTCGCTTGCTCAGCTTGACACATTTCATTGGAGTCCTATTAGACTACTGAAAGAAGTAGAAGTATACAAGAGGTGCACTCGCATCTGCGGGAACACTGTACTATTAGTATTGTTATTATTATTATTATTATTATTATTATTATCATCATCACCACCGCTTCTTTCTACCCGTTCGGGCTATACGCACTTACAATGGTAGGGTGATTTCGAGATTAAATGGAGAACCTACAGTTTAACGTGGGTTCCGAACCACGGTGGAGGTCCTGGCATTCCTCACATTCACAAGTTGTGATTAATACACGTCTTGTCAGAGGTGGAGGAAGGGTTTGGCAATCAGATAAAGGGAACACTGTAATTAAGTTATATATAATCAATCATCCTCTCTCATAAAATTTCTGAAAAAACAACGTTCAGGTAATAGGTCAAATAACAAACTTAAGTTTTAATCCCGGACGGATTTCCTGAGGTGGACATCTTCCTCCCACCCCCCAATATTTTCCCCTCCCACTCACTTTCTTTTAATTCTACCTTTTCCATCTCAGCCCCATTTTTGTAATGCCCCCCGACGAGTGATGAGACGCGGAGAAATATAAGCATAAAAATTGTACTAATAGGCTAGTGATGAGGAAATGAGAATTTTTAGGAAATTTACAAGTACTCGCGTGAAGAGAGAGAGTGTGGAGAAAACATTCAGAAAAAAAACACCAAAATATGCACGGCAGGGATTCGAGGTCAAACCTTCCAGTCATCTTTAAACCAGGCTAGATGAGTTTGACATTTGGTTGGAAAGTATGGGTACTCTATGTTTATATGCTCTTTAAGTTTATATTTGTCAATTTGACTAGATGTTCGACTCAACCGACATGGAGCTCTTAAAATGTTCGTATAGTCAAAGGGAAGACGATCTACAATTTATCAAGGTACAAGCTGCGAAATAAGGCTATATCGTGTGTGTTTACCGTATGGAGGGGCAGTTTAACCAACCAAGGCGCGTAGCCACCGCTGTATTCCTTTTTACAGTTCATAAACCCGAGGCCTAGGTCCAGCGGGGTTTCCATGGCAACGTTCTCTCGGTCGCATAGAGTCGGGGTGCAGTAAGAACAATCTTTATTGTGTCCAGGATATCTATAGTATGATTTTGGTGGGAAAAACAGTAGAAGTCAGTTATTAAAGTTACTAGAACAATTTTAATATATTCATGCATCAATTCATGTTATCTGTAACTGTCACTTTTGATATACATTAACAATACCTATAAAATAATAAAAATAATAAAGTAAATTTGTATCAATATCGGCCGCAAATAAATCTGTTTGAATTATATCTACTCTTCTTCCAACCAAAATTGGGATATAAACTAATGTGGTAGGCACGAGGAAGGTGGAATTTTAGGGAAAACGTACACACATTTGTCTAGAGGGGGAATAGAAAAGCATTTATTAAACAAATTCTTAGTACTCCCAACCAGGATTCGAATCAGAAACTCAGTCAGCTGTAAACCAGTCTACTGCGAGAGTGGTTCCTTAGATTGTGTCATGGTATATTTGGCTGTCCTGCTTTTTTTCTTAAAACAATAAAGTCACCATAGTTATAACGCAACTTGAGGGCAATTGGTTGGTGAGTCAGTGTTGAGGGCGGGTTAGTGAAAGGTACCCGGGCAGATACGAGTATACCTGTTATGTGGCGAGTAGACCTTGAATCCCCTCTGATGCACACCTGAGTCTACATGTCTGTTCGCCTGATATCTTGATAGTTCACTCGTCAACTACTCTGGCGCTAGGCTCGCCTTGCACCACATTCTGATGCTCACCGTAGCAAAGATACGGCCGATGTTTTCGTTTTTAATTCATGAGGGAAACTTGCGACGAAATAATTGTCATTTATCACGGAATAACAATCAAAGTAACTATTTTAAAAAAACTACGTGTTTTCACACAAACATTGTTTTCATCCTTGTTTTAGGAAATAGGATTTGTTACCAACAAAAAATAAAATTCCTTTCCAAGTATATTTTGTGTACGTAAAAATAAGTTCACAGTACTTTTAAATTAAATAATTAATTTATATAAACTCAAAACTTGATGTAAAATTCAACCCATACTTTTTTACTAGCGAATAACCATAACGGGTAGTAAGACGTGGTGCTTAATAAATGTATATGCATGTTGGCAACATTTCCCATTGAAATCCGATTAACTGTTTACGGCCGCTCGTTTATATGTGCTTCTTTTCTTTGTTTCGTATTTTTCTTATTCGTATTAACGTCTCAATAGTTAAATTTAAATATATAAATGTGAAACAAAAAGGAAAGTAAAGTGATATCAAGTCAAACCTATAAGTTAATTACTACTCAATACTAACGTGATTGGTTTTTAAAATAACACATTTTTTAATCGACACTCTAAATATTTTGACTGCTGAACAAAAAGTAAATTAAAATGAATGTACTATGATGGATAGCCTACTATAGCTGTTGGCTGCGGGCTTCAGTTTATTCAGATTTTATTTAAATGTGTAAACCGATTGAACGTCTTTGGATTTCATGGCAATACTACGCAAAGAAGGCAGCATTCCTTACACCTTTTTTTAAATGCTGTTTTAGATTAAATCTTTTCTTTTGTCATAAAAAGGTTACACACACAAGAGTAAGTTTCTAGTGATAGAAAAATGAATTAATATTGTATTTTTTTAAATATATTTGGAATTTCCACTACTAAGACATGTCAATGGTGTCGAAGACATTTAAAATGTGTAATAATAAGTAACCTATTTTGATGCACAATATCTATTATGTTTGGATGAAAACTATTCCAACATAGCTTAACCTGACCTTTCATGTGTCAATAAACACACAAATATTTCGGTGAATTTGTTAAAATGATCTAATTTGTTTTTTTGAAATATTTTTACTAGAAGAAATAGTCTAATAGAGGATCACAATTTAAAATAAGGTTTTTTTGTTCAAAATTGAACTGATTTAAATATAAATATAGTAATGCTAAACACAAGTTTTTAACAGATATTTTGTCTTCAGAACTAGGACTTTATTTTATTCAATACGCGCTTTGGTTGCCGAATTGTATTAAGGCGTCACTTGTCAGACTGGCCTGCTGATGGTGGGGAGATATGAGTTCAAATCTCAGTCGATTCGAATGAGGCTGGTTTTTCCTTTCACACAAATGCGAATAGATTACCTCTAAAATGTTTCCTTCCTCATCCCTACCCTCTTAGAGTAATTATCTTACATGCTTATAACCTGAAAAAAAAATCTAGCTTTGATTCCTCTTAGGGGATATTTTCAAATATTTGCTTCGACTTGACTTCTAACTGGAAAAACTGGATTAGCACACCCCTACAAACTATAATCTGCAATTCTGCCAAACTACGCATCTCCATGATAGTTGTTTGTTTCGCTAATATTCGCCACGCTAGTATGTTAGTCACGTGACATGTTAATTGTAAAAAATAAATAAAAAATAGCACCGCGTCTTACTACCCGTCAGGGTTGTACGCTTATGTACTAATTATGCTCATAGGTTATGTATGACTAAGGTTGAATTTAGAGGTACCCGCATTTGCGTGGAAGGAGAGTGGCAAACTATTTAGGCAAAAACATTCAGTACATCCGGCAGGGATCGAACCACGATCTCCCTGTCATTGGCAGTCCGCTAGTCTCCTGCCTTAGACCATGCGGCCACCGAAACGGGCTGTATCAAAATCAACCGCAACAAAAGTTTATATTTTATAGACTGTCCTTCCTCCCGCGTCCTTATTGTAAGCAAGAGCGTGCACCTTTTTTAGTGTATAGAAAAAAAGTATTCGTAACTTAACCGTTTATTAAGTCTAACCGTTGGTTAGCGTTTCATTTTACCGCCAACCTTTGGCGTTTTCGTCGAGTTATGGATGAAAGACTTCCGTTACCTTCTAGTAGTCCACTCGTGGCACGAACTTTGTTATAAAGCTCTTGATTGTTTTACGTTGAATATCGAGAGTATAAAACAGACCTAGTGACATCTACTGAGTTGTTTTTAAAAATAAAGTATCTTAGGTACTGACACTCTTAATTTCTTATTGCGTTATTTTGATTGGGCTCTTAAAACAAAAGGCAGTCGAATTTCTTCATTTGACGCTTTTATACAGAGCTATTTTAGGTTATGTGATTTTTATTTTTATTTGATTTATATATACATCTATAAATGGAAAGAATAAAAGAGGATCTAAATTAAAATTAATCATCAAAGTCGTCATCGTAATTTTAACCATCCATGGTTTCCAAAGACGGAGATAAATGTAACCTGTTTCTAATATTAGCAACTGCCATGGTAAAAATTGTATAGCGGGGTGTTTTATTATTAATATGGCCTTAATGTCATGCTTGTCTAGTATGGTTGGCCGAGCACGGAGAGGCTGGTGTTAGAATCTTGCCCGGGTGTACGGGTGTGGCTTTCCTCAAATAGTTTATCACATACTATGCAAATTCAGTTACATCTTTCACTGAACTCTTACCTTCTTCATCCCATTATCGACTAACGTGATTAAATGCCTATAGCCCGGATGGGTAGTAAAATGTGGATTGTAAAAAAAAATATTCTATTCTCTTAGCTTGATTGATGAGATGGCGGTCTAGGGGTAAGGTGTCGGACCTCTGTACTGGTTGTCTCGGGTTCAATCCTTCTTCCTGGCACATATTCATCTTATTGCCAAACCCTTCCTTCACCTCTGACAAGACGTGTAATAATCACAACTTGTGAATGTGTAGAATGCCAGGACTCCACCGTGGTTCGGATTCCACGTTAAACTGTAGGTCCTCCCTTTCATCTCACAATCAACCTACCATTACACATTAGCGTAAGTGCATATGACCCGAACGGATAGTAAGACGCAGTAATAATAATAATAATAATAATAATAATAGTAATAATAATAATAGCTTAATTTACATAGTTATGTTTTAAAATGTTAAATAATTGACTATATTTAAGAACGCCTACTTTTCCGGAGTATTTTAAAATTAATAATTCATACAACACAATTAAAAACACTTAAAATTGCTTCAAAAGAAATTTAATATTTAAAAATAAAATACTTGCCATCCTATTCGGGGACTTCCCCACGAGCCAATTCATGGATAATCCCTCCCAAAATAAATGTCTAAATATGAGCTTTGTTGCCACCATATAAACCTATTATTTTATGAAAATATAATGATTGTTTCATCAACGTTTTGATAAATTAAGAAAATAACATTATAATCCAGTTGGTTGTAACTATCCACCATTTGGCTATATTTGCAAGCCTCTGCGCTTGTATCCAATTTCCCTCCGTTCTGCTAATATCCGCACAGGATTTTATAGTAGGATTCTGATAGGAATACTCTTTTAGAAAATATAAACACATTTTTATGCAGTCAACTTTGGTATAATTCTACTTTATTTTTAGAGTTATTTTATAAGTATTGACGAAAATGACAGTTGAAGATCTTATATCTTGGCGTACATGACAGTATTTTAGTAACATTTTTAACCGTCAAAAAATCTACCTATTGAAATGTGAGTGTGGGTGTATCGTGTGAATGTCGGTGCGCGTGGCTGATGTCTCTTGTCTCCCTGTTCCAGCACTGGAGAGGAAGATATCTGTCCGAGCCAACAGGGATGAACTGGTCCAGAAGGGGATCCTCATGCCAGACAGTCCCACGTCCCCTCTTCCCGAGCCAGGTAATAACCTCCTTAAATACATTATCATAGTCGATAAGATTAAGGGCTAGTTTCATAGTCAAACTTAGCATGCCTAAAGTGCGAGTCGATACTAAATACAGGACGACACCTACCTAGACCAAAATGGAATGGGCCAGTTTCGCATATGAAACTGGCCCATTCCATTCAATTTCAGGTAGGTGACGTCTTGTATTTAGTACAGCACCGCACTTGAGGCATGCTAAGTTTGACTATGAAACTGGGCCTAAGTCTAAGATGGTCGCCCACTGGAGCGATGGGACTCGTTGCAGATGTCCGGAAATCCAACGTTATTTCAAACACATACGATTAAAGGCAATTATATGTTTTGCTTTATACATTAAAAACAGCATGGAAAGGGGAAATTAATTAGCTCATTTTCAATTACGTTTGGCGCGAGATGTCTTCAATTATTAGATTATAGAGTCTGTCTCACCTCACGGACAACACTCATGACAGATGTTCAACAACTGTCGTCTTAGACCATGCGGCCACCGAAGCTGGCCAAGCAATAATTAATTTGCTCCGTAGTCTTCCCTTTACACCCTATCAATCTAGCTTAGGTTAAGTGTTAAGACCTGCTTTGTTTTCCAAAGCCTTGCGCACACGAGGTTTTTTTTTCTTACTTCGTTAAACAAATTCGCCATCTTTTAGCACAAATAGAAAGCTGGGGTGCCTACCATGCGGCGCATAACAGTTGGGCTCCGAGGCCTTGTTCCAAAAGTTCATAGCTTAGTTGGGCCACTATCACCAACTAGGAGGATTATCGTCATAGTTTAGTTGGGCAATGTTCACTGGTTAGGAGGATTATCGTCATAGTTTAGTTGGGCAACGCTTACTGGTCAGGAGGATTATCGTCATAGCTTAATTGGGCAACGTTCACTGGTCAGGAGGATTATCGTCATTGTTTGGTTGGGCCACGTTCACTGGCCGGAGGATTATCGTCGTAGTTTAGTTGGGCGATGTTCACTGGCCAGTAGGATTATCGTCATAGCTTAGTGGGCAAAGTTCACTGTTCAAGACTTTAACATTTAATAGACTTACGGGTAGACATGAATTTGACCCCACAAATCTTTTTGCTTTGTATTAGGTTAGGCTTGTTTAGGTTAATTTAGACTAGGTTACATTATCTTAACATTTTGTTGTGTATGACTATCCATCACTTGATGTTTTCCACTCAGCTTGAGAAAATATTTACAACCATCCTAAATGGAGAGCCACTACAGCCGGGGCCGGGTTAGGACAACGATACGCCTTGTTTACAATCACCAAGAAGTAACTCGTGACCCAATTATTGTAAGGGGGGTTTACCGATACCATTTTAAAACGCAGGTCATAACAGGTACACGTGGCACAGCTGTAAAACGCCCCCCTACCATTTATCATACTCAAGGCCAACAAGGGTGAAGATTGCTATCAAGATAACTATTGCCACACTTCATTTGAAAGATCAGAAACAAGCAATTCAATAACAGAATCATGAACTAGCTGTCTTTCTTGCTCAACAATTTGCCCCGCCTCCAAACGGCTCCCCAAATTTTATAATCCTGTTACCATACTATTCTTTGAAAATTCTTTGAAATTTAGAAAAATATTATATGACATAATTATAAAGTTTTTATTTCTAGATGTATACGTAGATAACTTTCAACACCATTTTGATGCAAACAATTAAAAAAAATAATAAAACATTTCCTAAATACTCGTAACATGAGATCTTGGGACGCATGCAGGGCGTCTCAGCGCTTAGGTTATATTATGCTTAGCAGGTATTTCGAAACTTTCAGCAATAAGGCGTTCTTCAAATTATTTTCAGCCATCCTTTGCCAATAATAAAAAATAAACAAAATAATAACTAAAACATCGAAGCAACTATTAAATTACGGGTACATTTTGCTATTATTTAAATGAGTCCAAATTTCATTGGAAGAAATCTATAGTGTTTATATACATTTACATGTATTCATACATTAAATCAAGTGATCTGCAGGTGTCACTTTTGATATATGTTATCAATATTGGCTTAAACAGTGTGTTTATATTTTATAAAAGGCTCTTCTTATGAAAATTGACCCGTATTCTAAGAAAACAAATGTATTTTTTCTAAAACACAAGACTGTTAGTGTAAATTCAAATGTCAAATATGTATTTGTATATAGTTCACCTTTTAATTAATTTTCATTGGAATGTTTAAATTATCACTGAAGCGTGTATGAGGAAAAATCATTCTCTATTTTATAAGTAAGACCTGCATTATCGTCGAATTAAGCACAAGCTTTCATTAATAAAATTCCGAACTTAATTTAGTGTGATAAGGTAGTTGTTAGATAACCAAGTCACGTGTTCATTCAAACTTGGATTTAAAATGGGCACTTTAAATCACTAAATTGGTCAAATTAACGGTAATAATTAACTTTTTAAAGCATCAATTAAATTCTCGACGTGCACAGTTTTTTTAAATAATTTAATCAATATAGACAGTTCAAATAACGGTTTAGTACGGTCACACTAACACAAATTGCATAACACATTTCAACTTTTAACTTATAATTTTGTATGGTGAGAAAGAGTACTATTCTGCAAATGTCTGCTCTTTAAATTTTTTTAAAGTCATTGCAAGATTTTATTAATAAAAAAAAAGATAAGTAACTTAAACGAAATATTTGAAAAATGTTCTCGTGTTACAATTTGAATTATAATGTATTAGGGCTTTTTCTTGGGCAGGGCGTACGTTATTTTGGGTGGCGTGACTACGCTCGTTGGCATGCACAAACAAGTGAAAGGGAAAGTTATGGTATTTTCTTGCCCACAACGAACCATTCACTTGTGAAAAGCTATTTGTTGTGGACATGCCACCTCATATAGTCACACCTGCCATCTAGCGCCAGGGAGTCGAGTTGGTCGCGTCGTTGGTTTACTTGTACGTTCACAGGTGGCAGTAGTAGTAGTTTACTGTTAGCGTTAAATCACAGTTTAACTTCGTTTCAAATTAGAATCTGGATTTAAATTAACAGTAATTCATGTGAGTTTTTTTTTCAGTTTTAAACTAAAATAGGCTACCTACGTTTCTAAATTTATAACTCTGACTACACAGCTTACACAGTGGATATTTTGGTAAAGTGCTATTACTATATCATTGATTTTTTTGAAAACTAGTTTATATGAGTTAAAATTTGTAAAATTATTTATTTATGTATTTGTAAAATTAAAAAATATATATAAAGCTATGTTGGTTAAGCATGAATATTAATGAAAAAGTAGTATAATGCTGAAATACACTTGAATAAATTTAATCTTAAAAATTCTTTAGTAACACATTTTCCGAAAATGTAAAACATACTTCATCGACTCATTTACTATTTATTGACGCTTTTATATGAAAATATGAGTATGAATTTTTTGAAAAAGTAGTGTGATGCTGAAATACACTTGAGAAATTTACTCTTATAAACCCTTTTGTAGCAAATATTTTGCAAATTTAAAAATAACTTTATTGACTCATATTTTCATATAAAAGAATCGATACATATTTTATGCATGCATGTATGCATATTTATTGACTCTTTTATATGAAAATATGAGTCAATGAAGTATTTTTTACATTTTCAGAACATTTGTTACAAAAGGTTGTTTTTTAAAATTTATTTAGCTACACGTCTTATTACCCGTTTGGGCTGCACGCTTATGTACTAATTACACTAATGGGCTAGGAATTGGGAAGGTTGAATACAGAGGAGATGATCCCGCATTTTCGTGGAGAGAAAGTGGAAAACCATTTTGGAAGGACCCAGTTTACCCAGAGCGAGATTCGAACCTTGATATCCCCGTCCTCGGCAGTCTAGCTCAACACGAAACCAGTTCATTAGCTAACTACGCCACCGAGGCGGGTAAAAGGGTCTTTAAGATTAAATTTGTCAAGTTTCTTTCAGCTTCATATTTTTTTTAAACTATTCATACTTAAAACAACATGACTTTATAGTAAAAATTTCTTTAATTTGTAAACAAAACATCTAAGGGTTCGGCCAGACTGACAAAAGCGCAAGTGACTGGAGGGGTAGAACTGATATGTTAAAATACTTCAATATTATCAAAGTAGGCATTTACAAATAATAATTACCATTAGCGTGGAGAGAAGATGAGAAAACCACAACAATAAATCACTTGTCAAAAACCACCTTCAGTTCACTGAACAAGATTCGAACCTCTGCCTCCTCGTCAACAACTAACGAGAGCTATCTGCTAATCACGCGGTCGCTCGCCAGTCTGGCCCCCCATTCGCTTGCAGAGACCGGGGCTGGTTGTAACCATTTTTACTTACTTTTTTTTTTGTATCCCCTACAATGTATAAGAAAAGATTTGGCATTGCACACGAATAAAGTAAACTCTTTTCTTTCACAATACATTTTTTATAAACATTATTAATAAAGCTAATAGTGCGCTATAAATTAAAAACCTCTTTGATGTAATGTGTTACAACTAGCCTCTGCTCGGGGAAGCTTGTAACATACTTTGAAGTTGGTTGTAACAGGAAATTTGTATTATCAGAAAATCACTTTTTTATTGGAAATTATTTTAATTAATTAATATTTAAGGAGTATTTTGTTACAAAAATATAGAAATTACAAAAATTTTAAAATTACAAACATCCTAATTTAACATTATTTAGGCTATAATGAGTATGGCTACAAAATAAAACACAGAATAAATCAAAGCTTACTCTGAGAGTCCATCTGACTGGCAATTGTGACAAATGTACATTTTTGATTTCTTTGCACAAGAAAAATGTGACCACGGCTGACAGTCCTAACAGCGAACCCACTCCTCGCCTGGTTTACTGGAAGAGAATGGTTCCAAGAACATTAAACAGAAACATTTACTCTCTTCTTCTGATGAGCTTCCTGGATCTAATTTATTCTTTGCAGACATTTTGGCCCTAGCTTGCTTTGGACTACTCAGTTTTATCTTCCTCTTAACCGCTCCTTTTTTTT
>CABFWB010001862.1:21495-32375 GCA_902151455.1 Timema bartmani | reverse complement strand
TTTTTCGTTTTTCATATTTTTCCTTAAGTGCGTTCTTTTTTGGAGTATCTGTCAAAATTACACTTTTATTGGTTTTCCTCCCATCCTTTGTTTTTCTTGGAGTTGATTTTGCAAGTGGCTGAACTAGCTCCGGGGAAAACTTGGCTATAATTTTGGAGATATAATTGGCCCTGAATGGACCAGCAACTCCTACCGGATTGATAGAAATCTCATTGGTTCTAGTCGAACCAGAAATTGGTGTGATGGGTCTGTCCAGAACTAATGATCTTCCCAGAAATGCTTCATTGCGTAGATCTGGTGCTGACTCGGGATTTGGCCTGTCTGTAACAAATGAGGGGGAGAAGTCTGCATCCTAAAATACTTCCCTTTTAAAAGGAAATATTTCACATGTCTGGAATCCATGTTGAATATTTGTTGGTGTTGTGACAATCGGAAATGCTACTTTTAAAACGGATGGGCTATGGAATATTGTCATAGGCCTAACGGTACCATCTTGGGTCCTATTAATTCTAATCCAAGCATCCATTGCTATGTTTATTTGTCTTTTAAGTGGTCCGAAAAAACTTCAATCTAGTGTCTGAGGGCGATGAGTGCAATGATGGGGAAAGGAAAGCAGTTCAACCCCATTAGTTTTAGCCAAATCAAGATATTTTGGCGCTAAATGTGACTGATGGTTGTCTAGGAGAAGGACAAGCATCTCTTGAGAAGGATGAACGCGATCAACAAAATGATTCAGAAAATCGGTGTCTGTTGTCCATCCAGATTTATGTCCAGTACCTATGCAACATTTTGGACCATCTCTGATGAAGGGATCATAAAATCTTACACTGGGAAAGATGAACATTGGAGCAATAGCATTTCCAGCAGCATTAACAGCAACGGTTAACGTAACAAGTTGTCCTCTTCCAGCTGAAGCCATTACTCCTATTTGTTTTACACCTTTTCTTGCAATAATTTTTGAGGGGTTTTGAACAGTTGTGACTCCGGTTTCGTCCACGTTCTAAACATAATTTGCAGTGAATGAATACCTATCGTAAACTTCAGAAAGTTTATCAAAAAACTTTGAAACATTGGCTCGGTTGAAGCTGGATGCTCTGCCTATACTAGTAGCCTCCGGAGTTCAAATCGATAATGATTGATGACGCTTTAAAAATAATGAGAGCCAGTCTGCACCAGCTGTTTCATTATCACTCCAGGTTTTTGGTATATCGTAACATTGTAGTGCTTCCCACACAGTTAGGCAATACATCGCAAATTGCGTGGTGGCGTGAGTCCAAAATAAATATCCGAGCAAGTTTCGATGTAAGTAACAAGAGCAGTCTCCTGCATTGGAGTGAAAACCTGTCTGTTTCCAAAATATCCAGCCTGAGGCTTCCAGTCCACTTGAGGATCAGGCCTAGGTTCATTTGTTCCTGAAACGACACAAAAACTAAGTCAGTACACGTTTGGTTAGTTAATTAGAAGAAAACTGCAAATTACATTTTGGGAAATTAATATTTTCTAAATATTACATAAAAAGTAGAATTAACAAATTAATTATGGTTAATAATTTTCACCTACATCATTTTAAAGCTTGAGTTAGATTTTTCTTTGTATTTAGAACTCAAATTTCCACCAGTCGAAAAAATAACTCCAAATGGGAATGAGGGATCTTGTCGAATATAGTGGATTTATAAATATGATATAATTATATTGTAGTTTCACAGCTCACTTTTATTTTTCCTTACGATGTACCTTATAAGGGACACAAGGCAGATGTCATAACTTTTTGCAGATTGTCTGATGAATGTTCCCTCTCTCACAAGCTTACCTGCTCTTTCCAACACATCAACATCAGTGTTACAACGATCAGACTTCCTCTTATAGTTCCGCATCTGAAATTACATATTATATTGTATTTTATTCATAACTCTTCAGTAGCTAAACCGATATAGAGTGATAAAATCACCAGTATTTTTTTATATTTGGACGTAGTATTAAATGTGATTATATAAATGGTACTGTAAAATTTCATCGGACACTAATAACATTTGAAATTTGGAAAAAAACAAGTGGGACAGGTTGTAACAGGCAACAGGGTTGGTTGTAACAGACAAAATGTGGTATTACAACCTACCCCACATGACTCCATTGAATGAATTATTAATGTATATAGGCTAACCATACTTTAACAGAAGGCTAAGGGCATATTCTGAAAGCCAAAACTATAAAGAATGTTGTGTGTTGAAAAAAGTATTACAAAACAATGTAAATTACTGAGAATAGAGGTAAAAGTCTATTGAAAAATATTTCCTTACCTTAAAATGATTGTTTTTCTCTTGCTGCTCGTACAGACGTCCGATTCTTATTGAATCGAAACTCATACTGAAAGCTTTCACCAGTGCTATTGTGACCAAACTGACAAGTCACTCAAGCGAATAATGGCGGAACTATGGTTACTGTTACAACCTGCCCCTGTTACAATCAACCCCGGTCCCTATATATATAGTTATGGTTTATGATCTTCCAATTAAATTAGGCCGTTAGTAGCAAGTGTGCTAAACCAATCGATAATAATAAAAATGTCAAACCGAGAAGTTTTTCTAGCACTCAATGAACCAACATACAGTAATATTGCCTAGCGCCTGTAAAATAGACTGAACCGGGTCGATCTCGCGTGCTTGAAATATAGAACCAGTTCTATCTTTCAAGCACGCGCTCAGTCGCTTGCTCCAGTTTGGCCACCTCTCATTACAACCAATGTGTTCTATTTTATATTTTAGTCAAGATTTAAAGTTTTATAATGTTTTCTCAAATGTTGTTAAACTAGTTAATGTTTAGTAATATAGATCTTTATTTGTGAAATTTTTATTTTATAAACATTACAAAATAGTCAAATCCATACAAACTTTTTTTGTGTGTGAAAATTGACTGTAAAATTGTATCACTGTCTAAAGGAAAGGTGTAACCTTTTAATGGCCTGCTTAACACACTTGTGTGGTAAGAATGAAATTGTTGTATTAATCTATATTAATAAAATTAATAGTTTGTCGGTCGTGAGTATCGAGTACCCCACACAGAGGTTTGAAATTTAAAAAGTAGTAACCCTCTTGAAGATGGAATTTTAAATTATATATTTTAAATCTATAAAAAAAACTGGGTCAGAGATACTAAAATGAAAAGTTTTTTCTGTCTGTTTAAAGAAAAAAAGCAAAAAGCGACACTCATAGTTAAGGGAACTGATCCATCGTAATCTTGTGACTACATACAAAATATATAAATTCTCGCAGATTGGTCGCGTGCGTGCATCACATGCCCATCAACCCTGTAATACAGTCGACTCGAAATCTTTCATTTACACGAACACTATTGCACGTGGCTAATTTCTAATTAAACCTTAATGGAGTAGATGTTCCTAATACAGAACATTGTTGGTATTTTAAATGAAATTTTGATAAAATCTGCGTTGAAAAGGCTGTTTTTGACCATTTTAGAGTGGCTTCACAGCTGAGAATTGTTCACAAATCTTCATTCTGTCTTAAAAAGGGACATACTGTAGTTATTAACAAGAAACTTTGTCGCGTTGTCCTCCATCGTCACCGCGGGAAATTTCGAGTATTCATTCGAATACAAATGCACTGCACACATTTCTGACATATTTTGATAATTTATTTTCCCTTTAACTTCCATACCTTGCGCGAGCCGGAAGCTTAATTGGGCCTGCTTTGATGCACGCTCTTAAGGTGGGGACATACGGAATGCTAGAAAAGGCCAGTGTTTTTGCAGTTTTTCTAGCAAAACTTTTTTTGGCCAAATAAAATATTGCATCTCTACAGACATAGTTTAATTTTCTTTAAATGGTGACCTCAACAGTTTTTGAATATCTTTCAAGGGTGTCCTGGAATTTATGACAACCTTTCCTCTTAATTTAGTAAAGTTTGTCATCTATGCCGCTATTCTCATGACAGATACATCTCCACCTCAAAGGCTCCTCATATATACTCGTATTGTATTGTATTGTATTGTATTGTATTGTATTGTATTGTATTGTATTGTTTAGTAGTAGACAGAATAGGGCGAGTACATATTAGACAGGAACGGTAATCATGGAAGGTAGACAGACTTATACCCCATTCACGATAGAAATTACTTTCTGAAAGCTCTTTTTTCCTACCAATATCTTACTATATAATACATTTCTGGTAGGGAAAAAGGCCTTTCAGAAAACAATTCCTACACTGAACAGACTTTATGTAAAGCAATACATTTCTGGCAGTGAGAAAAGAAAAGCTAAAGGGAAAATAGAAAGAGTTCACTGGCCATGTTTTTATCTAAAAATTTCATTAGTAAAATAATAAAAGGGATTGGATTTTTTGTCAATCTATTTTTGATAAATCTTCAGGATCTATTATTTTTTGCTAACTGCTCCTAGACAAATAAGGTTCTGCCGCTATTGAAGTAGAATATTACAAAGAGAGGGGGGCCCCGCACTTTACCCCTGGTACCGGGCCTGGTTTGAGCACCTGAAGGTCCTGGTTTGTATAATACTCTATTTCTTTTATCCATAGCTAAACAGTTTTTAAATACTTACTGTGATATATTTCTAGCTAGTAATTGCTGCCCATTTTAATTCACATATAACTGTTAAAATCAATTGATTAAGAAGTTATACTCGTTTATATCTAACATAAGGAGTCATGCTTTTTAAAAATTGGTTCACAATTCTCAGCTCGTTGGTTGATACTAGGTTCTTTATGCTCTGGTCGTAAACATCGGTACCAGATCAGTTGCGGATACACGCCCAGTATAATAATTAGGACCGCATAAATGGCCTAGTCGTCAAAGGTCTCGGGTTCAATCCCTGGCGCTTCTAAATTTTTCTGTGAAGCAATAGGTCTGTAACGTGGTCGAACTCAGCCAAGTGAGGACAATTGAGAAGCTACTTAAATAAAGAAGTAGCAGCTCCTGTTTAGAAAACTCAGATTAACGGCCGGGGGGCTCATTGTTCTGACCACATGACACCCTCTATACACAAATGTTGGCACTATCTTCACCAACATGTGGCGTCCACTTGGTCGGTATAGCTCGCTTGTGGGCTGATGCCATGGATTATATATATATAAATGTTTAAATCCCCTGTCAAGAATCCTGATTGTGTTTTGACGGGTGTGTGTGTCCTTTATATTGTAAACCCCGATAAAAACTTATGTTGCATTTTTATAATAAAAGCTACTATGGACCGGTATGTGTAAAGGAAGGGGGGGCTATATAATATCACACAAATCATTGTATTATATTGTAATACCTTTCTTTTAAAGCATTATTAATTTTTTATGTAATAAATCTATTACTTAAGCTGTAACTTTTGCTTTAGTAACTAGATAATAACAAAAATCAATTTACAAAATATAATCTGTGTTTGACCTAATTTTTTAAAACTGAATGAAATTAAATAACATACATGCATTTCCTTCTTTTACTATTTTTCTTACAACCGTTTTATTTTTTGAACTAAATGTTAAATTTTAATCCCACACAGCACACACACAGGCTTTCAGCAGGACACCTCCGTTATAATTCGAACAATCGTGGGGTGAACAAAATTTTGGAACGAGGACAGCATATAATCTAGGTACAAGTATGAAACATAATCCAGGGACAAGGATGACTCATGGTCTAGGGACAAGAATGGCTCATGGTCTAGGGACAAGAATGACACATTGTCTAGGGACAAGAATGACACATGGTCTAGGGACAAGAATGACACATGGTCTAGGGACAAGAATGACACATGGTCTAGGGACAAGAATGACACATGGTCTAGGGACAAGAATGACACATTGTCTAGGGACAAGGATGACACATTGTCTAGGGACAAGAATGACACATGGTCTAGGGACAAGAATGACACATGGTCTAGGGACAAGAATGACACATGGTCTAGGGACAAGAATGACACATGGTCTAGGGACAAGAATGACACATGGTCTAGGGACAAGAATGACACATGGTCTAGGGACAAGAATGACACATGGTCTAGGGACAAGAATGACACATGGTCTAGGGACAAGAATGACACATGGTCTAGGGACAAGAATGACACATGGTCTAGGGACAAGAATGACACATGGTCTAGGGACAAGAATGACACATGGTCTAGGGACAAGAATGACACATGGTCTAGGGACAAGAATGACACATGGTCTAGGGACAAGAATGACACATGGTCTAGGGACAAGAATGACACATGGTCTAGGGACAAGAATGACACATGGTCTAGGGACAAGAATGACACATGGTCTAGGGACAAGAATGACACATGGTCTAGGGACAAGAATGACACATGGTCTAGGGACAAGAATGACACATTGTCTAGAGACAAGAATGACACATTGTCTAGGGACAAGGATGACACATGGTCTAGGGACAAGGATGACTCATGGTCTAGGGACAAGAATGGCTCATGGTCTAGGGACAAGAATGACACATTGTCTAGAGACAAGAATGACACATTGTCTAGAGACAAGAATGACACATTGTCTAGGGACAAGGATGACACATTGTCTAGGGACAAGGATGACACATGGTGTAGGGACAAGAATGACACATGGTCTTGGGACAAGGATGACTCATGGTCTAGAGACAATAATTGCTCTTAGTCTAGGCACAAGGAATGGTACTAGTCTAGGGATAAGGCTGGCACAGAATGCAGGGACGGGGCTGTCTGCAGATATTGATGTCCGTCATTTTGCTCCGTACGCAGTTGCCGAAGTCGTCTCGCCGTTCCCTTCTACCGTCCCGACGACGCAGCAGCAACAACAACAGCATCACCACGTGCAACATCAACTGCAACTGCAGCTGGCGCTCCAGCAACACCAGCAGCAGCTGCAGCAACACCTCCACCACCAGCAACAGCAGCCGCCTGGGTCCGCCACTCCTGCCACCGCCACAGGTAGGCCAAATCGCACTACTTCCCACCATCGTCCTCCCATCTACCCATTTTTTTAAAACACTGTCTATATAAATGTATACTTTGAACTCCATTTCCGCTAATTAAAATTACTAGAAAACTGATTTATACAAACGATCACTCACTTTAAATATTAGAAGCCCAAGATGTCGGCAAAAATAGTAGCCTTAGGCCTATATTCCAATGAAAAGTCAATTTTTCTAGCGAATCTTCTGCTTTTCTTCTGTGAGCGCGGTGGCTCATCTGTAAGCCTACGATCTTTATTTGGATCACTATGGAAACCCTGATTTGTTTATGATTAAATAGTTCTCTGTCGCTACCCCCCTCCCCTTATCGGCGTTGTTTTGTCGGGTTGGTTATGGAGAAGGGGTGCGCACGCAACACGAGGCATGTGTTTTGATGTAATTCATTGAACATTGCTACTAGTCTACAGAATGGCTACACTAAATGTGAGGATGTTTGAACTTTGCTAGCGAAAGCCGGAGACAGTCATGTCAGTAAACTCTTGTAGTAGCATGCCAAAGCTCGATACTTCCGTGTCGCACAAGATGTTCGGACCTGAGCGTGGCGTCTAAAACAAGTTTGCACAGTTCGCCGGATCATAGGAGAGAGAACTTATCTCCGAAAACTACATCAATCGCTGAATTGAAGGGTGTCTGCCTGCTATAAATTGTTATGTCCTCTTGACCAATTAGCGAGGTGCAAATCTTTCAAGTAGGGCTAATCGGCAAGTCTCCACTCTAAAAGAAGCTTGATCAGCATTGAACTACATTAAATATGGCGTGTGCACTTAGGAATCCATTACATGGCTTACTGATATTATTATTATTAGCACCGCGTCTTACTACCCGTTCGGTTTATACGCACTTACACTAATGTGTAATGGTAGGGTGATTGTGAGATAAAATGGAGGACCTACAGTTTAACGTGGAATCCGAACCACGGTGGAGGCTTGGCATTCCTCACATTCACCAGTTGTGATTAATACACGTCTTGTCAGAGGTGAAAGAAAGGTTTGGCTATCATGTAAATCTGTGCTGGGACCGGGGATTGAACCCCGGACCTCCAGCACAGAAGTCTGACACCTTACCTTACCTTACGTACGATAACTGCAACTAATTTAAGAATCAAATAGCCAAAGCTATTATATTTGTTTTAGTGAGGATTTACTCGCATCTAGATATCATAGATATAATAGCTTTGGCTATTTGATTCTTAAATATGCAATCCTTTACAATTATAATAATTGTATATGTGACATCATTAAGCCAACTAACAGTCGAAGGTGGCTGCTTTATCTGATAGTTCGTGATCTTAATAAAATCATACATTTATAGCCGATGATTTCTGCATGTCCATTTGGCTCTGCCTTAAAATATGAGTGAAGAATGACCCTGGGCACGGGACGATTCCTGGATAGCTCATTGGTTAGAGCATTGACGTACTTAGCCAAAGGTCCAGGGTTAGATTCCCGTGTCCAGGTTTCAATTTTTCAAGTTTCAGAATATGCAACTAATTTGTTAAGAAATTAAATATACCCCTATATAGTGGTCCACTTCCACTAAATTGTTAGAGCTTATATAAAAGCAGAAAGCTGGGTGATTGGTCGCTTTAAAGTTCTCATAGTGGTGTGAAGACGAAAACATTTTGCTTTAAATAAAACACCAAAATCTCAAAATACATTTGTAAAATTGATAGCCGCTGCCGAGTAAACCTTTAAGAAGAAAATGTGAGGCCCCATTCTATATAACTTTTTTCAATAAAAAGGTTATGTAGAAAAATAGAAAATACAAATAGTAACTAAATGTTAACGTTCTTTCTTTAAGTCCATTCATTATAACAATTAATATTCATACATTCAGTTAAGTGTTAAATTACTAGTCTGGGGCCTGGTTGTTAAGTTCATCCTATAAATGTTTATAAACCACCAATAAGCAGTATTAAAGCTCTAAAACAAATTTCACTAGAAACGCTGAAACCAATTTTCTCGAATATCCTTAAGGATTAGAGAATATATATAATCATAGTTGATAGCAGTTAAGTTTTGATTGGCTGAGAAAACACACCAAATTACAATCTAAGAGCCCATCTCACGCTCGGCTGATCGGGAACATAATTCACGCATTAAGAACAAATTTCGCGTCTGGTTAAACGGTATATAACATGATCATACGTTAAGAACCAATTAAATTACCGGCTAAACGGGTAGGCCCATATAATACAATCAAGCGTCAAGAACCAATTTTACACCCGGTTAAACGTGTATATAAAGACAATCACACGCCAAGAGCCAACTTTCCCCCGGTTAAACGTTAACAAACAACAATCACAAGCTAAGACATTCCCATTTACTCGGGAATATAAAAACTATAGAGGTTATATGAGATACCTGGTTTGGTCTGTATTATAGAACGTTAACGGTAATTTTGGTTTTTCTTAAGGTGGGGATGTAGGGGAAGCGACAAAAGTTAAGTGTTGTAGTTTTTATATCAAAGCTTTTTTTGTCAATATAAATCAAATATTGTTCAGAACAAACGTAGCTTCAGAACAAACATAGTTTAATTTTCTTCACTGTATATAACCCGAACGAGTAGTAAGACGCGGTGCTAGAAAAAAATAATCTTCAAATGGTTATATCAACAGTTCTTGAATATCTGTAAAGGGTGTTCTAGAATTTAATGACACATTTTTATCTTCATTTACCCGCCTCGGTGAAGTAGTTGGCTAACGCGCTAGTTGTGTTGAGCTCGACTGCCGAGGACGGGGAGATCGAGGTTCGAATCTCGATCGGGTGAACTGGGGGAGGTTTTTCCTAAATGGTTTTCCACTATACCTCCACGCAAATGTGGGTTCACATCTTCTAAATTCAACCTTCCCAATTCCTTAGCCATTAGCGTAATTAGTACTTAAGCGGATAACCCGAACGGGTAGTAAGACGCGGTGCTAAATAATAATAATCTTCATTTAAAAAGTTTCTCGTCTAATGCCGCAATGATCACGACAGATACTCAACGATTGTTGATATCACCTTGTGGAGAAAATTAAACTCTGTTTGTTAACAGAAATATTCTGTAACGTTGCAAATTTATTTCAAATTTCATCCCTATAAAACCATATTTTTTGATTTGGATGAATGAAAAATTGTTTTTAAAATAACTTCTCTATTGTATTTAATGCTAAAGTTACAATGAACTACTAATATAAGCTGTGAGATATTCGTTAAGGTGGCCGCTTCGGTCAGCGAGAAAGTATAATTCGCTCTCAGGCCACAGGGCTTCAATTACGTTTTTCTTTCATGCATTCATAAGCCAAATCATGTTGGTTTAGATGGATGGTGTGGATTTTGAAATGATATGTTTGATCAAAATATGCTTAGTATAAATATTTCTCACATACTAACTAGTAAGTAATGGCACTAGAGTGTAAGCAATATTGTTTATCAAGAAGACGCTATTTGGCTGGGGTAAGTTCGGAAAGAGGTAAAGGTGCTTCACAAGGAATATATGTTGCAATGTATAAGCTTATACAGTAGGAATATATATGATTCTCAATTTTTAGGAACTAATCGTTTGGTTTGGTAATTCTAATTTGAGAAATAATCTGCTGCATTTAAAGTAAAATAAAGAAATTAGTGTTTTAATGAAAACCTTATTTTTTTACTTTCTCTCTATCTTACAGGTAGAGAAAGTATGGTGATCGTCAAAAAAATCGAACTCGAGATTTTGATGAATCTTGACGTTTCATGACTCCCTGAATCCGAAAAAGTTGTTTTTGAATTTCCGTCTGTCTGTCTGTCTGTCTGTACCTCCAACTAGAGCCTAAACTATTTTACCGATTGAGCTAAAACTTGATATCTAGGGTTTTCATAGGGTTGCCCCGAGGGGTTTTTGGAATTGGATATCTACCCCTAAAATTAAGGGTAGTTTACTGA
>CABFWB010001862.1:0-17015 GCA_902151455.1 Timema bartmani | reverse complement strand
ATTATTATTATTATTAGCACCGCGTCTTACTACCCGTTCGGGTTATACGCACTTACGCTAATGTGCAATGGTAGGGTGATTGTGAGATGAAATGGAGGACCTACAGTTTAACGTGGAATCCGAACCACGGTGGAGGCCTGGCATTCCTCACATTCACAAGTTGTGATACACGCTTTGTCAGAGGTGAAGGAGGGTTTGGCAATCAGATAAATCTGTGCCGGGACCGAGGATTGAACTCCGGACCCCAGCACAGAAGTCTGACACCTTACCCCTAGACCACCAGGTCACCTCCCGGCACGCGTATTAAATGTCAGACACGTCTAGTCTTTATTTGCTGGCCACGGGCAGGCAGGGGTTAGAATCCTGACTGGGTGTACTCAAAGAATATTTTTCCGAAATATTTTCATACATCTCTCAACGTAAATACGAGTAAATTTCCTTTAAAATTGTAACTTCCTTGTACCACTAAATATATTTGGCTCCCAGCTACCAAAATGGAAAAATTGTTTTTATATTAATTTCAAACTGCCAAAATTGATATTCGTAAAAGGCGAGCTTAAAAATATATAGACTAATGGTGGTGTATTTTTTCCCGTCCTCTGCGTCTTCCGGTATTCATTTCGACTAAATTGGTAAATAAAATAAACTCTAGAATAAATGTACCCAAATACTCTAAAGGGGAAGACTGGGAAGCCATTTAGGAAACACCTGGTAGGTATTTGAGCCCCTACCTCCCCGTTATTCGATAAACCAGATAAAACGAGACTAAGTACTTATATTGATTGATGCATTAAATATAACAGATAATATAGTTGTTGTAAAAATGACACTTGGACAAGGGAATCAAACGCGGGACCTTTGGCTTAGTACGCCAACGATGCTAGCACTGGCATTAGCGTGCCCGTGTCCAGGTGTCATGTTCCAATTTAAAGAATACTTATCATATTTTAAGCTTTTAAGACATTTTTTTTTTTTTTGCGATCTTTGAGGTGGTAAATCCACCCCCACTCCTCCTCCGCCCCCCGGACCCCCATCTAAATAACTACAAAATATACCAAATAGATAAATCTAAATATGCAATATTCTTGGACAGGTAGTAAGACATGGATCACATTTTGTTTGTTCAGTTTATTTCTATGCGTCCGTATTATTCACATTTAATAGCGCTAGTACGATACAGATGAGGGAGATCGAACCGATAAGAAATGTACCCACATTTGCGTGTAGCGAGAGATAGTGAGAAACTATTAGTAAATAGACACCCACAGTGCAATCCGGCCAGGATTATAACCCTGACTTCATATTTATCGGTATACCAAATTATATGAGCTTGACATTTCGTCCACACACACAAATATCACGGGGGAAAAAATACAAACAACTTATTCTTATCCCCTCTGACAACAGGCTACAAACAACGGGTGTTTTAGCAGCAAGAACAGTCCGAACCACACCAAGGGCATTGCACTAGCTCTAATGGGAATTGTAGCTCTGATGATTCAAACCACTAAAACAATACTCAATTATCTTATTTTTAATACTCTTTTATAAAATAACTTTATTTGTTTAAGGCAAGCTAGCCTTTTTTTTATGTTCTGATGTTTTCCCTGATAAATTAACTAATTTCTAATTTCCATGATTTTTTTTTTAAAAACTATAAAACAAATATATTATGGTTTATAGTCCTAATAGCTTTCACCTCAATCTTGGCGTGAATCCTATTTTGAAATAACAAACTATGTCTCAAATAACGTGATATTTCTGGACTTCTGCAATGCGCCTCGGTGTTCCGTTAGGTGGCTCCCTTAAGTTAGTCGTGCTGACGCTCCTCGGTGCTCCGTTAGGCGGCTCCCTTAAGTTAGTCGTGCTGACGCTCCTCGGTGCTCCGTTAGGCGGCTCCCTTAAGTTAGTCGTGCTGACGCTCCTCGAACATGTTCCTTATACCGGAGATGATGTATGAACGAACACTTCACTAAATTTAGTTTCAGACACACGAGTTTTAATATTCCGAGCCCGTGGGTGTTGGATGAACGTTGTTGTCGGGAGGTGTAATGAATTGACTCATTTGTAAAGATACGTTTGCAGCGCTAGTGTGTGTATACAGCGCGGGCGATGGGCGATCCATCCTCCCCGAGGAAGATAAACAACCACTTCTGGCTAGAATTTCCGAAGCCAGGGCTACGGGAGAGACTATAATATTCAACATCGGACCTCTTTTGTTTTATGTTGGTTCACTGCGGCTTACTTTCCGTATAGACTATCCGCATGTTTACACTAATGAGGAACAAGGGAGGAAGGTGGAATGAAGGGAAATTTTACCTTTATTTGCGTGGAGGGAGAGAGAAAAACTATTTACAATAAATCTGCCCCCGCTGAGATTCTAACCCTGACCTCTGTCACTTACAAAAACCAGACTTTTGTAAGAGTGACACCTTAAACCGTGTGGCCACTGATGTGGGTCTGCCTACCGTTAAATAACACATAAATAATACCCGATGTATTACACAAATTCATTTGTAATGTATGGCCATAGACAAAGTATACCTTGTCCTAGAATTTGATGTTAACGCTTTCAGTTCATTTAAAAAGTTTCTCATCAAATTCTAATTTGTTTATGACAAATGTTCAAAAACTGTTGAGATTACTATGTTTGTAGAAAATTAAACTCTTATGCTTCTACTGGAGAAATATTTGATATATTTTACCGAAAAAAATTATTTGCCATGAAAAATGCAAAAATATTGAACTTTTCTCGAGTCACTTCCCAGCGTTGGCAGGGAGATCACGTATAGGGGTGGATTTACATACGTGATTTATCTTTGGTTTTCTATTACTCCTTCCGCTCTAATGTGGGTGTACTGGTACTTAGTCTAAAGTCTAAACTACTTTTCTCATCCCTAACCCAAGTTTTTAATAGTCCTGGTGTTGAACATAGAAATAAAAAATAAGATAAAATATTAAAATTTTACTTACATTTATACTTTTAATATTATTAACACATTAAGTTTTTTAGTAGTGCGTTTAACAAAAGGGCTATTAATAAGGGAAGGAAAGAAGATGGTATCTTGGATTAAATTCCCCAGCATTAGCGTCGAGAGAGGATTAGGAACGCCTTTACAAACACACTCAGCCGAGATTCAAACAGCCTCGTCTGCGTTGACCAAGAGTAGGGACAAGTATGGTTTCGTGTTGGAAACTACCTAAAAAACTTTCACCGTGTTCTAAGTGACCAAACATGTTTTTAATACTAATCCAAACGGGTGAGTTAGGTATGTGTCAAAAATAATAAATTTTGTTTATTATTGATTATTGGACTGTTAATAGTCAATTTGACATCATCATAAGTGTTTTAAAGTTTGTTTTATGTGATACGGTGAAGCAGTCGAAGCCTTTGCTGCTGGCATTAGTTGTTGATGAGTATACATGGCATATATAGTACCTAGGAAGACAGCCACACGCATCGCGTGCAAGGTTAGAATCAAAAAAGGTTTGGACCACGTCGTCACCAAGGTCGTGCAACACCATACTGTGTGCCAAACGCGGCTCAATTAGAGGTGAAGAAAACTTTATTCAACTAAGAAAATAGTTAGGGAAGAAGTCTCGGTTCCACTGAATGCAATCTACAAGAAAGAGTTCGGAAATATCTATGTTCAGGGGTTTTAATTAGAAGTTTTGTTAAGGCAGGAGAAGTGAATTGGGTGCGGACCAAAGCCCACTGGTTTGTATTTTTGTCAGTTCTCTTAATGGACTTTTACAGCTACCTAACAAGAGTTTATTCATTACTGAGTAGTCGGGTCGAACAAAATAATACTTGTCCTCAGTGGGGAAGACGCTAAAGAATTGCTGATACAGGATCATTACTTGTTTTCGGTGAAACTTTTAAAAGTTGTCCAAAACAGTTTGCCCATTTTAATAAACAATAACAGTTTTTCTAGTTTTAATAAACAATAAGTTTTTTTAGTTATCTTTTCGCACTCACGTATCGACTAGAGCGCTTGGTGGTTGAACGTGTCACTGACGTCAGAGTTCTCTGATCTGCTATAGATAAGATATGTTAATACTGTAGATTCTCGAAATGTTGAACAACCTGGAAAAAATTAAATATTTCTTCTTAAATTTTCCTTCTTCATTTCTCAAACCTTACAGCCTGGAAGTTGTTTCACAAGGACTGCCAAGCTATCCGCATGGTTCCATTTAAGACATCGTTATTACTCTGATCGGTGCTGTGTAAAATAATTTATTCTGGGCGCAACTACACTTCACACTATTGTGACTCGAACAATCGAGGCTCTACTGCTCAAAGATATTTTAAAATTCCTTACACATACCCCTCCCCCTGTGATTCAATAATCCTATATTTTGACTGGGATTTATTTTATCTCAAATTGGCAACCCTGTGGTAAACCTTAAGACCTCTCGGCCTCCGCTGTGGGTACATTAAACTCTTAGCTCAAATATACAGTAATAATAATAATATTTAGCACCGCGTCTTACTACCCGTTCGGGTTATACACTTAAGTACTAATTACGCTAATGGATTAGGAATTGGGAGGGTTGAATGTAGAGGAAGTGAACCCGCATTTGCGTGGAGGGAGAGTGGAAAACCATTTAGGAAAAACCACTCCCAGTTCACCCGACCGAGATTCGAACCTCGATCTCCCCGTCCTCGGCGGTCGAGCTCAACACGACTAGCGCGTTAGCCAACTACGAAATATACAGTAATTGAATGTATCTATAATACTAACCTCACTCTTATGTGTCCAATATTAAGATCTTGCTTTGTCAGCTACGCTTATTAATGGGTGTTGTTTCTAAAAATACCTCGTATACCGTTTAATGGTTGTGTAGCACTTAAGCGCATGGGCTAGGGTGCGAGGAATAGCTAGTAGTTTCTTCTTGTTGTTATTATTTCACTTTCATGACTTTTTCTATTTACTTGTTACTTGCAAAGCAATTTAAAGACTCTTAGCCGGCCATGCCATTTCCAGGGTTCACTGCGGGGAGGTGATATCTTGTCGAAACACCTTTTTTTTAAATCTTAAACTTTCATTCAGCAAGTCTAGGTTGAGTAACATTCCGAATTTATTTAAGTTCAACTGCTACATATTTCTTTTGACTAAAACTCAGTAAGGGGGAGGGGGATAGTCAAAATTTTGACAAAAGTGTCTTCCCTCGGCGGGATTATAACCAGGTATCCTAAGATAAGAATTCAAACGCACCTTCGAGTGATCCAACGTCCTTTGAGGCTGATATTATTTTGTTGGCGGAAACTTTACCTAGATTTGTGTTCGATCCGAGGTTTTGGAATGTACTGTGGTTCGCGTCGTCGACTACAGGACGGCGATTGATAGGTGAAAGGTTAAACTATTTATTGAAACCCGCTGAGGCACACGACTGGTTGCATTTTCTTTTCATTAATTCCCAAACATTGTTTTTTTTTCCTTTTAAAAGAAGAATTCGGGGAGTTCTAAGATTTGTCTTTGGTCAAGAGCGTTGAATTGCTCTCGCACTTCAATTTCAAAAGTGGAAATCCACTATAATCGGTAGGTTACACTCGATAATTATTTGTTAAACAAAACAAAAAAGGAAGGTTAACTTAAAGGAAAGTAACTAATTCATACCCAGAGGGAGCAGATAAAACCTATAGTTTAAAAAAATGTATCCATAATGCCCTCGTTAGGGTCATAAACCGGGTTTCCCAATATAGAGAACCATAAAAAAGTATTATTGCTCGTTACTTTTGGTAATAAAACAATTAAATTTATTGATATTGCGCTTTTTGGGATTCATCTTCATTATGAGTTGCTTAAAACAAAATATTTGCAAATTGTTTGAGCAAGTAACGCTAACACCCACCTCGGTGACCGCATGGTTAAGTCATCACTCTCGCTATAGACTGGACAGCAGACGATTGGTAGATCGGTGCTCTAATTTTGGTCAGATGTACTTAGGTCATTTGTCTTACATTATCTCTCTCCACGTTTATTAATTAATACATACATGTGTGTAACCCGAACGGGTAGTAAAATGCTGTTCTAGAAAGAAATTAAGTAGGGAAAATCAGGGAAAACTGGAATTAGCCGGGAATTTTGAAGTGGTCGGGAAAAAACGGGAATAAGTCGGGAATTTGATAAATTACCAAAAATATCCGGGAAAATTGTTGTTTTACTCAAAATATGAAATATATTAATCATTAAATCAGTAAATTACAATGAGATTCAAACTGTCTTATCTAGTTTATAGCTGTGTAATGTATTTTATAATTTTTCTAATTCCTAGTAGTCTTTGTTATTACAAATTAAAAAACCTTTATTTAAATTTCTAATCTTATTATTATTCATAAAAAATATTAACAAAAACCGTGNAATTTTAGGAAATGGTCAGGGGAAATCGGGGAAAATGTCGGAAATTCCATTGGTCAAGTTGAATATGTGTTAACATTGGATCGACCTGGAAATTAATCTTGGATCAAGATAAACAAAACCTAGATAACTAAATTGACGACTGACGGAAACTTGCCGTTATCTCATACGGACCCTTGTTTCTGGTTCGTAATTGATGAAGTTTGTCAAAGTTAACGAAGTTGTCTCTGAATTGTGTTTCCCGGTAAGCCAGCCGCGAACTGTCCCACACTGTGATATATAGTCGCGGCGCTGGTAAGAGGGGTGTGGGGTGGACAGGCTCACTCTTAAGGCGCTTTCACACCCACTCTTAACATGCCAATTTAAAAATAATAGCCATGAATTAATTCCTCAGGATCACACATCGTTAAAGGAATAAGATGTATTGAGTCTATTATTACATACCTAGCTTTTAGTGATGTGGTTGAGCCATAAACGGTTTATTTACCTAATTCATAGGTTGGGGCCTTAATCTCGGTCGGTTTATCTGATATTTTTTTTCCTAAATGGGTTAACTCTCTTTTCACCAAAATGCAGGTGCATTTACTTTAAATTATACTTTCTTCATTAGTGTAGCTACAATTTACATAGCCCGAATGAGTAGCAAGATGATATAGGGGGAAAAAGAGAAGGATAAAAAGTAAAATTATTTTGGGTACTGATCGTTAGCGTCGCAAAGCCTTGTATGGGGGCGGGGGTAAGGGGTGATGAAGCTCTCTGATTTTAATGTAATTGCTCTCTTCATCACAATTCACCCCAAATATGTTTGAGACCCGCCTCGTTGGCGTAGTTGGCTAACGCGCCAGTCGTGTTGAGCCAGACCACCGAGGACGGGGAGATCGAGGTTCGAATCTCGGTCGGGCGAACTGGGGGTGGTTTTTCCTAAATGGTTTTCCACTCTCCCTCCACACAAATGCGGGTTCACTTCCTTTAAATACAATCTTCCCAATTCCTAATCCATTAGTGTAGTTATTACTTAAGCGTATAACCCGAATGGATAGTAAGACGCGGTGCTAAATAATAATATTAAAAAATATGTTTGAGGTTAGGCGTATACTACTATGTTTAAGATATTTCAATTATTTTTTTTTAACCAGGCAAAATACTTATTATTGGCTCTGTAGAAAAAAAAAGGTGCTTTTATTAACAACAAGATAGTGTAATATTTTTATTTTTCCATCAGCAATCGGACGGCATTAAACAACCAATTTTACCCTTGAGCTATGGTAGTACATTTCCAAAACCAAAAGATAAAAAATACATGCGTTGTTTGTTAGAAGTATGGTATAATTTTGGTAGGAAGAACAGTAGAAGTTAGTTACTTAAACAATTTTAATATATTCTTACATCAAGTCATGTTATCTGCAGCTGTCATTGCTGTTAGATATTATCAGTACCTATGACACAAATAATAAAGTAAAATGTTATCTTATCAATGTTGGCCGCAAAGAAATATGTTAAAAAAAAATTTCTACTGTTCTTCACCAAAATAAGGATATATAGAAGGTTCAATATAACAACATAAGCCTAATTTTGGGATAGTCGTAGTTATTTAAAGCTTCCCACCAACGGTGTGACTCTAATGCCGCCACTGGAATTGCTCCAATATTCGTCTGGAGGAATGGTTTAAAACCATTCTGTGCAGCCGGTTTATAGTGAAACCTGACCCGCCTGTGTCAAGAGCCGCCCACATCATCCGTGAGTCTGATCTTTACTTTGCTTCAAACTTGGTCTACTTGTTACGGAACTAATCTCCACCTGGGGTCATCGCTTCTGAAAAGTTACCCCCCAGCTCTGCTCTTTGTTCCTTTTAACTTTACTTAACTCCGCCCCTATTATTTTCAGACCTGCCCGGAGGGGTCGTTTTCTAAGAAAGTCTGGTGGAAAACGCAGGCTATACTGCATTCACGGTGGGAATTACTCTCTGAAAGGTCTTTTTTCCTACCAAAATCCTACTATATAATAGCTTTCTGGTAGGGAAAAAGGCCTTTCAGAAAACAATTCCTACGGTGAACAGACTTTATTTAGTTAATCCCGAGAATACGTTGACTTGCTCGTTAATTTTTGAGCAGGGAAAAAAAGGGGGAAGTCCAATTTTAGCATAAATTAAGCTGTAACTGCGATTAGTTGATTTGTTTGTGTAGTGTTATTTAATATGCCAGCCAAGCACAAGGCACCATTTTCATTTACGCGTCTCTTAAAGATACCTATCATGGTGGCTCGATTCTACGCGCCTCAATATTCAATAATATTACTCCCCTTGAACTTGGTCCATGGTCGTTTGCGACGATCATGTTTTACGTCAAGTTGCTCCCGATTTATGTTCGAAATTAACATGATAAGATCCGCTTTGGTGGTCGCGTGGTCTAACGCGCTACTCTTGCATTAGACTAGACTGTCGATGACTGGGATATCGAGGTTTGAGTCCCGGTCGGGTGTACTGAGGGTGGTTTTCCTAAATGGTTTTCCACTCTCCCTCCACGCAAATTCGGGTACACTTCCTATTACCATACTATTAATATAACCTTCTTAATCCCTAAAACCCTAAGCGTAATTAGTACATAAGCGTATAACCCGAACGGGTGGTACGACTTGGTGCTAAGAGAACATGATAAGTTTAGCCAATTATTAATTTCTGTATCAGAGTTCCCAGCGGATAATAGTTAAAATATAAATATGTAGAGAAATTTTAGTTTAACTCTAAAGCATTATAATTAACATTCAATACTTTTTTTATTTTTAATGTGCTACTTTACATTAATATACAGTATCAGAAATACTCGAGCTCTAATACAAAACAAATAATATTAAAATAAACAGAAAACCAGATACCTTATAATTTATTGAAATGATCTACTTCCTTTAAATATGGTTTTATCCACCAACAGTAATAACAAAATATGTTATGGATCAGTGTAATTAGAGTGGTGTTGTTATTTGTGATGCACCAGTCTAATTTGAGACACCTACTGAGTGGGCCGGATCTGTCTGCTAGTCAACCAGCCTTCCAATAGATTAAACAACCAAGTAGTTCTACCAACAAGATCGCAGGAACTTACTAGTTTATATAAGATTAACAACGCCATCTATTTTGAGGGCTAAAAGCTCAACACACCGCCAGGGAGTGTAAGCACAGCTTCAACGCTTAATTGTTTGAACATGAACGAGGCTTCACAAGCACATATTGCTAGAACGCCGTGGAATAGCGAAGGAAGCAACCCGCCCACCAAATGATCATTGCGGGTCACATACCAAGGTGAGCGTCCGTACTGTGGAATGCAAGCCTCGCAACGCTAGGCCAATTTTTAATCGATGCTTAAAGACGCATTGCATGTAGGGCATTCTGATTAGAAAGGGTTTTCACGTAGAAAACATTTTGTTGCGTGTTCCTGTGCAAGAACCGACTAACGGTGACTTTAAAATACTACATTATAGCCTACTCAATGAAGTTATTTTGTTATAAGTTATACTAAACTTGAAAGGCACGAGTCAACGTGTTGTTGAATAAAGGTTGGTTAGCCATATTGTGAGATTTTAATATCTATAAACATTGCACTTGGTTGATATTGAACCACTACTACTATCATACTAACGTGTCAACCACTTACCTTACACTGCAGGTTATTTTAGTGGCTACATTTTTTGTTTGTTCCGTGTCTGGCTATCTGTCCGAACTATACGTATTTAATTAAATTAAAGGGGTGGTAAAAATAAACGTAATATTGACATAAAATGTACTCATATTTGCGTGTGGGGAGAGTGGGAAACTATTTAAGTAAAAAAAAACCAACACTCCCAGTACACCCGACCTTGATTCCAACCCTAACCTCTTCGTCACAGGCAAACCAAACTAAATGACTTTCAGTTTTCAATGGCTTTCATTCCTTCCACTCTCCTAATTTTTTTATGTCATTCTACCTGTTCCTAAGAAAACACCCAGATCTACTTACAAGTTGATAAATACCCGTCTTAATTTTATTCCTTTAGGTAGGATGGTTTTATCTCACCGATACTTAGAAACGTTTTGATAGCGCTTTCCGCTCCTCTCATTTCATAACGCAATTTGAAATGATCTGCATTTATAGCCAAATCGCTCTTAGGCTTTACTTTCATAGCAAATAATAAAGAGTACCTATCAAATATTGGCATAAAGTCACCATATTTATTTTCAGAACCATACCGTGAGATAGTGAATAGGGTTCGAATCCCATCACCTCACGAGTATGATTAAAATATATTTTCTTATTCCTCCTCAATACCAACGCTCGAAGCTTATTGGAGTCTAATAATATTCGTAGCACATACAACCCCAATTAAGTTTAAATAAACTTTAAATTGCTTTTAGAGGGATTCACTGTCAACAACATTAATTGTAATCTCCTGTAAGGAGGACTCTACCACGAGACATTGCAGATAGGGCCCCTCTCCGCTCCATCACATCTGTCGATAGTGATACTGCCTCGCAATCAAAAGTGATGGCTGCCGAATACACCCCTTGGCGGATGGATACATGAAACAGTTATGGATTAATTTATTTTTTCGATAAATTCTCTATTTACTGGTAAAATTTGTATATCATTGAATCACAAGGGAAGACGTCTTTGTAATGAGTTTGATTACAATATTAAAGCATTAACATATCTCGTCTTTAGTAGCCCCTACGTCAGTGACACATTCAACCACCAAGCGCTATAGTATAAACGTGAGTGTGAGAATACAACTCGAATTGCTGTTATTGCTTTATTGTAACGCATTTTAAGATGTTTCTGGTGTTAACATCTTTGGGATAAATAATTAAACGGAAGGGTAAACTTTTTTTTTTTAAAAAAAAGGTGATATTTCTATTGCATTTTCTTCATATAAGTAGGTGGAGATGTTTTCGCAACAAATTAAATACATATTTTTAACAGAATAGGAAAATCTTCCATCTCCAGGTGTGGTAACTTCTAGAAATTCCATCTAAGGTTCCTGCTGTGGTCATTTGTCTCTAGATGAAAGGACGTAGCTTGTCGGAACTCGTCGGGTAATTGTTGGTGGCGAATACGTCTGTTATGAAGGCTTGTTGCTTTGCTGGTTTAGGGAGAGAACGGCTAACGACCACGGCGGGGGTGGCTTTGGAAGGCGGGAGGGATGTTGGCTGTAAGGGTTGCGTTATCGATTCCTGCCCGCCGACACGAGGCAGTTCTCCCCCTTACCCCCGGACAAGGCTACCATCAAGTGTATCCTGACTGCGCTATCTACCGGCAAATTTCACTCTTGTGGGCAAACCAGCTCTGGCTGTTGGTCACTTGAACAATGTAAACAATAATATTTAAGGAATCGCACCAACACATGCCTAGATAAGTGGTTCTTAAACTTTTTAGGGTCATTAAGCCCTTTGAGAATTTGACATAGGCCATACTCACACCCAGAACTTTGCATAAAATTTACTCCACTGCAGTGAAAATTGATTACATTCACATGGACATAATATTAAAACAATCTTCATAACTAATCATGTCTCTAACTTTCTCTTTTTATACAAAAATTGTCATTCCCTGTAGAAAAGTGAAATAAATTCAAATTGTGTGGTTAAAAAGTGAAATAAATCCAAATTGCTTGGTTAAAAAGTGAACTTTAATTCTTTTCAAAAGTAAAAGTCATTGAAGGTTCCTGTTGTTTTGCTTGCATAAGAAGCGGAAACTATGGAGTGGTCTTTGGCAACGCAACGCGCATGTCATCGTTGACATTCACTCTTTTCTATTCTTGGTTTTGATGGCAACATTTGCTTAAAAGCCCGCTTCACAAAGTTTTGTAGTAGTAAACGGAATCAAAGAGAGCTCCCTCACTAAAACCAAATGCTTCGATGGCAAATCCATAACACACAGCTGTCAGCAAATTTTGTGACCGCGATAATTGTAAGATAGGTTTTGCACAACTGAAAACTATTGCACATTTTATTTTTTGCGCCCGGTTCATGGACCCCATGAAACCAATTCATGAATCCTGGTTTAATAAGCCCTGATATATATGGAGGATTAAAAAAACACATTTTAGAACAAATTAAGTTTCAAATCAGACAATTTGAGATAAGACCTTTGATTTCCGAGTCAATCCGTCGTGGTATCCACTTGCTTAATTCTACCAGTTGTCTTCTTAAGATCAGATCTCAGTATTTGGGGAGGTAAACAAACAGCCTATCAAAGAGAACTACTCATTGTAGAGTAGTTATAGTGAAGGGAGGCAGCGCTCAAGTAACAAGAGTTATGGGAAGTTAAATTTCAAGTTTCTTTGACTTGGGGCCATAGCATCCAAAATGATTCCAATGGCAAGGTTATACAGTAGACCTTGCCCGGGTGACTCACTTGGCTTGCAGGTGCCAAAAACACGTTCTCCGCAGTTACATTACTCACGAGTAAAAGTACAACAAGGCGCAACAAAAACAACTGTTACTGACATAGTTATTTCCGTGTTTTATTTGAGATTCCACAGCCAACAACTTCACCTTCTTTTATTATAATATAATCTACATTTTCTAAAGATATTTTGCAACATAAAATATAATCTCACCTAGTTAAAGTTTTCTCTCTGTTCAGGGACGCAAAAAGTAGCTTTAATTAATAGTCATGATTAGCTTTTTAATCTGTTTAGCTTTTCCGAAACTTGAGAAGATCAGATGGACAGATAGGGTGACATATAAAGAAGTTAAAAGAATAATGGATGAGAGGAGAACCATTTTGAGTGTGATTTCTGGTGCAAAGCAAACTAGATCGGGCACATCCTTAGGAGGAAGTGTCTTCTTCACGACGTCATAGAAGGCAAGGTTGAGGGAAAATAGGAGCCTAAGAAGAAGAAGAAAGATTAAAATACTATATGACCTGAAAGAAAGAAGAACATTCTGGGAGCTGAAGGAGGAGGCAGAGGACAGGGTGCATTGGGGGTCTAAGTACATTGATAAAAAGAATAGACCTATCTTAACACCTAATGATAATATTAAATGTTTATTTATTGCTCTTTTATACAAATTTCTTATTCTTTACAGATTTAGTTTAATTTTCTGTGTGTAATATTATTACTTATTTTAACGATTTCCTTGCTCTTTTTAACCGAATTGATTTAACTTTCATATTATTATCTGAGCAAGTTTATTATATTATTGACTAGTTGTCCCGGCCGAAAAGTTCGCCTTCTTTTAAAACTTGAATTTTTAAATTGAACATAAATTCATTTAAATTATACATTTTTATGATTAATTATATACTTTAATGAAGAAGTTTAGTAATTAATAGAATTCATAGGCTATATTTTAATTGGTTAATTCTTCAACCACATTGTTCTCTACATCAACTGTTTTCTTCTTCAGTTAAGAATATTTTTACATCATTAGAAGAGCGGGCTCAGCTGAGTGTAGTGCATAATAATGAATTGCCCTTTTGTAAATACAGGCCTAGGCAATACTATCCAACTTTTTTAAACATTTGGCCTTAACTCTTATTAATGGTAATAGTAAAAGCAACTGCCAACGAAAATTGTGTGCCTTGTTAATTTTAATAGAAAAACGTTTTCTGAAAGAGATCATTTTACTCTAGGATGATGCTTCAGTCGGTACTTCACAAACAATGGTGTTATTGTGCATATGTTGCACTCGAATTATTGTACCAATTATCAAACCCTTCACCGTGTTCAAAATCAGCCTAAACACCAATTGCGTTTTCTTTGAGAACCAGTTTGTGCGTGGACAGTTGACATACAGTATTTACAAACTGTTAAAAAAAACTATCTGGGAAACTCTGTTCACTGATATCCTCGCTAACAATCCTACTGTAATGACTCCGAATATCACCAGGAAATTTCACTCTTAATATTGGTACGGTTTATATTTTTGAAGCCAAAATTGTTTTGTGTAGTGATTGATTTGGCAGCGATATTTTGCTCTATAATGCTAAATAAACTACACTGGCTGTTCATACAGATCATTGTTGAATCGGGTACGATGACGGGCAGAACCTGTAGCTTCGAGCAATGTTCAGTTACCGACTTGAACAAAAAATTACGCAAGTTCATGTTCGCCTTCAGAAACTCGTATGCTAGTCGTAAGACAAAATTGTGTCAAATTTGGCCAAAGACGGTGACGCTTCGGGCAAACAATTTTCCACTGATGCAATTTTGCTACTTTATTTATTTATTCATTTAGCACCGCGTCTTTCTACCCGTTCGGGTTATACGTTAAGTACTAATTACGCTAATGGATTAGGAATTGGGAAGGTTGAATTTGATAGGAAATGAACCCGCATTTTCTTGGAGGGAGAATTTAAAACCATTTAGGAAAAACCACCCCAGTTCACCTGACCTTGATCTCTCCGTCCTCCGCAGTTTGGCTCAACACGAAACTAGCGTGTTAGCCAACTACGCCACCGAGGCGGGTTTTGCCACTCTAAAGTAGTACAAGTAGTTTTTGATGAAATCCATCGCACATTAATAATACTTTTCAACCGAATTGAATATATTTTCTATCATCGCTTGCTAAATCGCGAAACAATCGATCACTAATAGAGAGTGCAGTTGTTGGAGTTATGGGAGCTTCATCAAAGATTATAATGTCTGATTTCGATAATCTGAAGGCTTGTGCAGTGGCAGGTTTGACACCAGAGAGGAGAGGGGCAGAAAGGTGTGCGACTCACCGACTCATAATCACCGTATTTCTCCAACCCTTGGGTCTGGAAACTTTAAACTTTGCTTGGCAGGAAGTTTGCGGCATCTCCCCATATTATCCTTAAAAATATAAAATATGGAAATTTAAAAATGAGGCCTCAGGAAATGGAGGGGGCCTATAATTTGAAAACAAACTTTTTATATGAGGTAGAAAATTAAAATTTGGCAGACAAGTGGATAGACAACTCCAGATAACCCGATTAATCTTAAAATATAATTTCTAAGAGTGTATTGGAGAAAAGTGGTTGGGGGTGTTGAAAATTTTAAAAACACAAATAATTGTAATCATCTACTTCCCAATGTGGTAGAAAACTGAAATTCGGCCGGCAAGTAAAAAGACCGCTCCAAATAAATAATAACTGAAAATGTAAGATTTTTAACTGGGATTTTGGGAAACAGAGGGGGTACGGCGCGGAGTGTTCCCCTAACATAAAAATATAATTTAAGTTATGGAAGACAATTCAAATTTGGAAGGTAGGAGTAAATTCAACTCTAGATAATCTGATTCATCTTAAAATTAGAAATTTCTAGTTAGGAGTAGTTTAAATGGAAAGAGGGTTGATTTATAATCTCAAAAACTAATACAAACAACTACTTCTCAGTGAGGTATAAAACTAAAATTCAATTCTAAAAGAAGGTATGAAGAACATTCCAAATAACCATAAAGGACTTGAGATTTTAAGGATCGAGTTGGGGAGGAATACGGCGGGGGTCTTGGAGAAGTGTTGGGTGAAAAAAAACTCTTGGTGGGGAAGAAAATTTAAACTTGGCAGAAATGCAGAGGGATTACTCCATTAACATTAATTTTGAATATTTACTACATAGGATGTGGGCTGGTGAAATGGGTGTTTTCAAAATTACCAAAAATAAATAATAAATTACTTTTCAGTATGTTAGAGGATTGAAATTTTTCAAGGTGGTTATAAGAACCACCCCAAACAACCGTTAAGGTCTTATCCTTAAATTTCAAAATAAGGTGGCAGTAAATGGGGATGGTGGGTTATATCAAGATTCCTAAAACAAATATAAAAACAAACTTTTTTGGTGTGATATAAACTATAATTTCCCCTTGTAAGTCAATAAACATTCTCGGTGAGTCGAATGACGTCTGAGCATATCGAATTTCAAAATGTATGATGGGGAAATGGAAAAGTTTAAAATTGATTCAACTATGATTGAACACTAAATTTCTCTGTGGTGTTTACACCTTTTAACCTTTATACCCCTTTTTCTTTTATTAGATTTAATGTTTGCCCTTTTCAAAAATTTTCCTATTTTCTTTTATTGCCCTTTTTATCCTTCATATCTCTTTTCCATTATTACTCACCATCAACATATCTTGATACGTTTTAGTGTTTATTATTTTTGACCTTTTTGACCTTTTCAAACTTTTTAACGCTAAAATACTTCTCACGGCCAAGGCTGGGTTCTTCATGTAAAAGGGTTTGAGAAGTGAAAAAGGGCTAAAAAGTAAATTAGTCAAATTAAGTGTAAAAGGGACAATAAGGGAAAACGGGTGGAAGGGTATAAAAATGTTAAAAGGGGAAAAAATAAAATGAAGAGAAGGGATAAAAAAAAAAGGTAGAAAGTGTCAAAAAGGTTCAATGGTCTGAATTTACTTAACGGACATAAAGGGTGAAAAGTGCAAAAAGTATTAAAAGAGCAAAAATGGCTAAAAGGGGTAGCTTAGAAGGGATAGTAAAAGTTCTAAAATACTGGTATCTACTTTCAACCATTTTTGATTCTTTTGTACTATTTACACTTTTTGCTCTCAAATAATACACTTTTTCTCTCTTATTGAACTTTTATCTTTTTAGCCTTTTAATCCTGTTTACCGTTTTACCATAGAGAAAT
Source organism: Timema bartmani (assembly GCA_902151455.1). Taxonomy (NCBI): domain Eukaryota; kingdom Metazoa; phylum Arthropoda; class Insecta; order Phasmatodea; family Timematidae; genus Timema; species Timema bartmani. Next base: position 69 of record CABFWB010001862.1, on the reverse strand, counting down.
GTATACTATAGAGAAGACATCAAAGGTTAAAATATTCAGTAAAGTTTTTTTGGGTGGTTTTTCCACTGA
>CABFWB010001861.1:124764-135524 GCA_902151455.1 Timema bartmani | reverse complement strand
AAGTAGATTCAAAACACGTACAAAAAAAACATACTACTTCTACCATCAGTTTGGTAATTTTAAACAATGAAAACATAAATGTATTAATTTAATAAAAAACTGAAATATCCTAATTTTACAGTATATAATTTTTCTCGCACGAAAAAAACCTCTTCTATAAAAACACAGTAACTGAGATAATAAAAATTACCAGATTAGTAAAGCCAAAGGGTAATACTTACTGACACTTTTAACGTGGATAAGAACAATTTGATGACATTTTACGGTTGAATAATTATAAATTTTATTTGTACATGAGATGTTTTTTCAAACACAGTTCAAATTTTATTCTATTCATATCTCTATCCATCCTAGTAATATAAAAAAGCTGGGCATTAATTAAAAAGCTTTCTTTTTGTGGTTTGAATAAAATATGTCACTCTATTTAAACCTACGTTAAACATTGCTGTGATATAATATTTGATTATGTTGTATCCATGGTTTGTAAGAAAAATACTAGGTATTTAATCAACCCTAGTTTAAAGGTCCATTAAGTTTTATCCCACACAATGAGCCTTGATAAGGTTGATACGTACAGTTCGATTTTTCGCTGAAAGGTTAAGTAGGCTTATCTTGCGTAGTTCAAATATGGTGTAACCTATAGCATGGGTGTAGTGAGAGGAGGGGACGGTTATGGGGTTCAAACATCTCCCCAAAGTTTTTAATTTTGGTGGCAAAAGAATATTTAAAGAAGTAAATTTGCAAATCTGTTAATCCTAATTTGATTCTGTAATTTGATCTTCAGAGATAATAGTTTAACATAAAAAAAGCATCCAATTTTCAAAAATGTGTCAAATAGCTTCTAGAGGCATATAATTTTCAAAAAAATTGCAGGCAAGAATTATTCCAAATAGCTTCTATGGACATCCAAATTTTAAAATCTTTCTGGGGAAAGACCCCTTCAAATAGCTTCGTAGCTTCTTGACGAATTTAATTTTGCTGTAAGAAAATCAGGTGAGGAGCCTAAATATCTTTTTTTGAGCATCCAAATTTCAAAAAAATTCTGGAGGAGGGTCAATTAAAATAGCATTTAGGGAATATAATTTATGAACAAATCTTGTCCAGCCCTACTTAAAATAGCTTTTAGAGACATCCAATTTTCAAATATTACCTGAAAGAGGACTACTCCAAATAGCCTATAGGATCATCCAAATAAAAACAAATCGGAGGGAGGTTTACTATTAATTTTTTTTAAAAGAGTCTAATTTTAAAAAACTCTTCACTTAAGAACCACACCAAATAGCTTCAAGGNAATAGCCTATAGGATCATCCAAATAAAAACAAATCGGAGGGAGGTTTACTATTAATTTTTTTTAAAAGAGTCTAATTTTAAAAAACTCTTCACTTAAGAACCACACCAAATAGCTTCAAGGGCATCCAATTTTCAAAAATTAACCAAGGGTGAAAAGGGATCAGAGGGGGGGGGGGACAAGTTCTTAATTTTTTTGTTTGTTATTTCATCCCCCCTACCACTTCCTCTATCACACAACCTAAGTTCCACCCCCACTTTTTTAAAAATAATTTTCTTATTTCTCCGGATTCCTATCACTATGTCATAAAATTACAATTTGAAACCCTCCTAAAATTAAATTCTCTTCTTTCAGAGTAAACGGAGTGTACATACAAAACAAAGATAGCCTGTAAAAGTAAATTAAGCGGGTGTGGCATGAAAATTAAGTATAAGTCATAGAAATAATAAAATGTTATTGAAATTTTCAAAAATGTTTACACTAATTTGTGAAATACAAAGTAGAGAGAATTAACAAGTGTAAACTATTATTTTTATTTCCAATTAATGTGATTTCTTGATCTTTGTGCCAAGAATATAATAGAAGGCAATGAAAATAATGATATCTTGCATGTATAGCTTTAATTATAAAATACTGAGAAAGTACATATTTTTTGGTCTGAAAAAACTCAGGAAGTAAAGGAATTTTAAAGCATAGGTCTTATCACCACTTTTTGAATGTGTGTAAAAAAATAAATCGTATTAGCAGAAATCAGCTGGGTTTAAAATAACTACTCTTTATAATAAATTTTAAAGTGAAAGGACACAAGAATATAGGGCTGATGGTTATTTATTAGGCTTATGTTACATTATAGTATGTAGGGATATTATTAATGACTTTTGTGTTTGATAGATGTTACAAAAGTTACTAAAATTACATTCATGTATTCATGCATGAAGTTATATGATCGTCTGATTTTCGATAAATAGTATGAGTGGTTAATGAACCGTTGTAAGGGGGAAAGTCCATGAGGGGCATTGTATGAGGTTTGTAAAAAAATATTATATTTATTTCATAAATAGTGTGGGTTATTAAATAATATGACCGTTTCCCAAGCTCTTTATTTTGACCAATATCTGTTGAGAGACTCAATAAAGTGAAAATGTGATAACAATAAAATTCTTGTTAAAATGGTTTGTTTTGCGCACCACTGACCATTGATAGCTAACTTACATTGCCAACTATCAAGAATTGTGCTTCTCCTTAAAACTTGCAAACAAACATTTTTTCTGTAGTTGAGATATTTTTTCTCGATTAAAGTCAATGGGAAGACATTTTGATATATAAATGTTTTCCTCCCAGTTGTATTACGCCCTCCACTTGCAGTATTTCTATCTATTATAGGTTGTGTATAGCCCTGGCAGGCAGTAATACCCATGCAGGCAGTAATACCCCGTGAAAATGGTTTTAATTTTAATTCAATTTCGTTTTTTAAATCTCACTTTTCGGTGTTATTTCGTGTTTATTCAAAATTACATGTTATCTGAGGTGTTTAAGTATTATTTACATGTTGAGACAATGTATACGAAATTAAAATTTATTATTGAAACCTTATATATTTGCTTTAAAATTCTTTGTCAAGTTTGTTTGCATATTTCACTATTTTGTTGCCTAAAGTAAGCTTACACTACAGCAAAATACTAATCAAATTACAGCATGGTCAAAATTTCTGCTTAATTTATTCTTAATTTCGTGTTTATTTAAAGATTTTTTTTTTGTAAAGTTGGCGTTATTTTGTTTTATAGGAGGATTTCTTGTAACAAGACAATTTCGTTTTACTTCTCTTTTCAAAAACATTGTAAATCATATCTAAAGATTATCAAAGGAAAAAGTACTTGATTCCACCTTTGTATGGTACTTTTCGCTTTATCGCGTCTCACCATTTTTACGGGGACCCATGGAACATACACAAATGTAAGAAATATTTCTTTGGTTGTGTGCAGTAAACAATAACTACAATTAAAAAAACTCAAAATATCTTCTAGAGTCATCCAATTTAAAAAAAATTGCCACTAAAGAACCACCCTAAAAAGTTAATAAAGGTATCTAATCTTCAAAGATGTGTCAGGGGAAGACCTCTTTCAATAGCATCTAGAGGTATGACATTTTTAAAAGATTTCCAGGTGAATAAAAATTTTAATGGTTTCTAAAAAAAGGCAAATTAAAAAAAATCTTCTAGGTGAGACACATTCTAAATAACTTCTATGTGAGTATAATTTTCGTAAATTTTCCCAAGTGAGTACCACTCTATGTAGCTTCAAAGGGCATCAGAATTTTGGAAAATTCGTGGAGGGGGGCTTCTAATCCCCCTTTTGGCTTGGGGGTCAAGACTTTCAAAATATATATTTTTTTATTAACTGCCCTTATTACGCAAATAAAGCTTTACCATCACTAGATAGTATCGTTACCTATAAAATAAAAATATAGAAAGGCCTATCCATAATTTTTATTTGTTGGCTGAAAAAAGTTAGCATGTTCTTCTCCACCCAAATTCCTACTCTGTTGTTGCTTTACATAATGACAAAGAAAGGCATGGAACAAGTACTAACCGTGATAAATAAGCCTCATCAAAAAAGCTTCAAAAGTCATCCAGGATCTAAAGTTTCACCTGGTCAGGACCTATAGACCCCCTCTCAGTTGAGCCCGCCCCCCACTTTCAATAAGCTGCCAGAGTCCCTGGTTTATTTCATACCAAAAAGATAAATAATTTCACTCAAGTCGCTGATCATACGGTCTGAACGTCTCACTTTCGAAATAGACGGTGACGATGAGCTAGAGAGAGGCTCGAATCTCGTACATTGAAGACTAGAATTCCCACATGTGATTCATGAGTGTGGTTTTGTGTTATCTCGACCATGCTGATGCAGGAGCATTTCTATAAAATAACTTCCCCTTTTCTCGTCGATCCCATGTCGATTGTGACATGAAAAAGAACCCTGTAATACAAATGAAAATACTTTTCCATTAAAATTGATTGGTCGTTTCGATCTCGCTCATAGAAATTCTTGTGCTGATATAATCAGTTAGTTCAGAGAGTACACGTCAAATATGTCAGAAAAATAAACTTAACTTTAACTCTCAACAAATTTTTATTATTATCCGAATGGGACTTTAGCCTATATTAGTTCAGCACCGGGATTTAATACTATACCCCTCAATGTTCGTGTGCTAGATAACTATTTTGTTTGATTTTCTGACGATTTGTTCTCACCGTAACTTGTGAGATTTGATCGCAATCATTTGAGAACTGTAGTCATGTAACCTATGGCCAACCAGGCCAACAAACAGAAACTATGTTTTTATTTAGTACCTACCTCCTACCCGCGTAGGTGGTCACGTGGTCTTAATGTCATATAGCTTCTTCAGTCAGGTTTACCGATGATGGGGAGATTGGGGTTCAAATCCTGGCTCAATGTACTGATTATATATATATATATTCCTTAAATTGAAAAATGGTACCTGGACACGGTAATCGAACCCAGAACCTTTGGCTAAGTACGCCAATGCTTTCATCACTGAAATATACAGGAGTAGTTCTGTCAAGGTCATTCTTCAGTCATATTTTTAAGTCAGAGTCTATGATTGACGTGCGAAAATAATCACGGGATAGCTCAGTGGTTAGAGCATTGGCGTACTAATCATCCACGGGTCCCGGGTTTGATTACCGTGCCTTAGTGTCATTTTTCAATTTAAGAATATAATATTAGATGCGGCTATAACCGAAATTAACAAATATAATAGCTTGGATATTTAATATATACTTATCATAGTTTGGTTTGCTAGTGGATGTACTGAAGTAAAGTATTTTCTTAACGGTTTCACACTCTTTCTCCAATCAAATGTCAGTAGATTTAATCCAAAACTAAGCCTTATTAATGCCTACCCCACAAGTGTATAACCCGAACGTGTACCAAGACCCTGCGAGGCCACTCCCCCCTTAAAAAGCTATAGTCCTGCTTTAAATAAAAAGTGAAGCCAATCAAGGATGTGTACTCACACTGGGTATGTTGTCGTTGGTGCAGACGCCCTCCTGAAGTAACCGGTCACGTATCTCCCAGGCGAAGATGGACGGGCACTCTCGTTTGTACTGCGAGATCTTGTTGACGACCTCCGCGGTAGCGACACGAGGCTTCGAGCCGCCTATGGCTCGCGGCCTGATGGACCCGGTCTCGTAGTACCTGAACAAGACACATGATACCGTCACTTGACATATTACACCAGGATGGACAAAAATAATGTGGATACTGGAGAGTGACGTCTACCAACACAACTATGGTTAAAATACAGTTTTTCATCGCCATAATATAAAAAATATTGCATACATAAACAACTACAACGGAAATAGCACACCATTATGGTGGAATCGACGGAAATGAGAGTTATAATTAATATTTTAGCACTTTTTAATACTCTTTTTACACAAACAAACTATATATTACTTCAGTAGATAGATTTAGTAAAAATTTTTACACATAAAATGTTCAACATTTGTGGAATAGGGGCCTATCTGTCATGGACAATCTGGGATTTGATGATAACGTTTTTATATTGCATTATGTATCCACTAAAATAAATATTGATATGCTATTTTATTAATAATACATGGTTAAAGTAGATACATATGAAACATTTTGACATAATGATATTAAATTCGTGTACTATCAGCTTGACTAAGCCTAATTTGGATTGCCTCAGCGTACGCACCAAAAATACGTCGAACATTCAAAATGCAGAGAAGGGCACTAGTTTCGCCAATGTTTTGGGGATAAGAAAGGTTGAATTCAGAGGAAGTATACCCACATTTCTATGAAGGGAGAGTGAAAACAATTTATGGAAAACCTCCGTAAGTACATCCGACCGGGGTTTGAATCCAGATCTCCCCATCATTGGAAGTCTAGTATATTATGAGTGTAATGCCTTAGACAATGCGGTTACCAAAATGGGTCACTAAAAACTAAAATAACGATAAAACGTCATAGTGTAAGCCCTCAAGTGAGCTAAACCGACCGAGCGGTCGCCACCTTTAGCAATGATATTGCCAACATTTGCGAACAGCACAATGAGCCCTTCATCCGTTAATCTCAGTTTTATAAATTGGAGTAGCTACTTCTTTACTCAAGTAGCTCCTCATTTATCCTCAAGGGGCTGAGTTTGACCCCATTCCAGAACCACTACTTCACAGATACATTTCGGAAGCATCGGAGCTCAAACCCGGAACCCCTGGATTTGTAGCCAGGAACTCTGACCACTAGTCCACTAAGGTGGTTATTAAATTGGGGTACGTGCTTTAAATATATCAATAATATACCTCATACATGATGTATTTGCTATGGAGATAGGTTAAATATTTTTTTCTATCAGAAGTGACCTTCAGGTATTAGTTTGACGAGGAATTGAGCCTACTAAAACTGATAGTAGTCTATGTGTTTTAGTGTGTGATGCGGATTGGTACCGTACTCCCCCAGATTTTATCAAACAAACATTACAGGTGGACGCTCTAAGTTTTTACAACTTAACTCTTGGGTTATTTTAGTAAGCTCAATGAACTACTCTTTGTTTCTGTCTATAGGTGAGTGACTATCTCTGACTTAACTCTAGAACAAACACAATAAACAGAACAGATACAATTAATTTATCCCTTTTATAGCATGCTACAATCCAATTCAAATAGGAATAGACTATTTTGACATTTACAAAAGTTGCTAAAAACTAATTTCATATATTCATATCATACGTCGATTCGTGTGATCTGCAGACCTCACTCTAGGCAGATATTATCAATATATTTAAAATAATGATAATAATATGTTAAAAAATATTGTCAATGTCGATTACAACAAAAAGGTTTTTGTATTTTCTTAAAGGTTCTTCTAACCAGAACCTTATTGTAAGAATGGTAGTAACCAGCCCTGTATTGAAGTGGTCAGTGCACCCAGTTACGAGCCTAGGGTTCCCGGGTTCGATTCCCGGCTGGTACCTTGGGTGTTTTTCCCGAACGGGGAATTACTCCAACGGTCGCCAGGGCCTGGTTAGTTGGGATCAACCGTTTCCAATGATTCCACATCCTCAAACTCACTATCACCATCAATTCTTCTCATCGGAACATAGAAAGAGCCTCCACGGAAAGGATGTACGATTAGTACATTCGGGCGTTCCCTGGACAACGGTACATTAGTACTGGCTAATCTTTCCACAAACTGGTCTACGAATGATGTAGCGCAGACGCGCAATATTATTATTGTAATATGGTGACGATAAGTTTTTGACTTTGAAAATAGAACTTAAGTTAATCACGTCAGTAGAAAGACACTCTACTGACAGCTCAACCTTTGAAGCGCAGCTAATTATTTCCTCTGATGAGATACTGTGTGTGTGTGTGTGTGTGGACCTATTTCAATCATGGATTACATTATTTGGTTGAAGAATGGGAACCGGGAGGTGTCTGTCTCTCTAACAATAATAAACTAATAATTATTTAGGCGCTAAATTATATCAAAGTCATTGATTACTGGCGTGTGACAAAAAGAGGAAGGTGTCTTTAAGACTAATTTTATTTAATTAATTTTTATGCTGAATTATATTTTTCCCATAGAATGATCATTAATGGTTACACCAAAAAAACCCAACCTATATACAGTTTTAAATGGTACTATAAATATCTAAACTTGAGAAGTCTACCATTTAAGCGTAAAAGCTTATCGCGCTTAACGCTGATGGAATAAAAACCACGAATTTTATTTATGATGGGCCAGAAGAGCGTTTGTTCGCAACTTTCCAAAGAGAAGTGGGATGATAGTAAGAAGGCACACTTCGTAAAGTTGGCTTAAATTTTCTTTTTTTTTAAGTCTTCAATTTTTAAACTTAAGTTGAATCTCGGCAAACAAGACTAGACCCCGTTTCATGAAAAGAATCTCATCTATAAAGATGGCTGCAGCCATGTTTTCCGCTTCATCGGATTTCTTGAGTTAGTTGAAGGGGGTGTGAGGAGGGGGATTTGACTCGAAGGGGCGAGGGAAAAGAAAGTGGTAGTTAAAAATGTGCCGCCAGTTTTTCCGCATTGAAGAAGCTTTTTATTTATTAAAAAAAAAAATTGCGACAACTTGACTTGGATCGGAATATATTGGTTTAAGTCAGACACCTTGGTGAAGGGTCTCGTGTTCAATACTCTAGTTCAGTGATATTGAACATTTTCAGCTCACGTACCCCCAAATATTTTTTTAGCACCACGTCTTACTACTGGTTCAGGTTATACGCATATGCACTAATTACGCTAATGAGTTAAGGATGTGAAAGATTGAATTTAGAGGACTTATATCAACATTTATGTGGAAAAATTTTTTGGAAAAACCACCCTAAGTACGCCCGATCAGGATTCGAACTTTGATCTCCCTGTCATTGGAAGTCTAGTCTGGCACACGAGTGAAGCCTTAGACCATGCGGCCACTGAAACTAGTCCCCCAAAGCTGTTAGTGCATAAGGCAAGTAATACATATTATATAACTTACATCTAAAATCAGTTACTCAAATCCAAAACAATTTACTAACTAATATATTTCAATTGAAAAATCTATATATATTGGAATGAGATTAGTGTCCAACTGATAACAGTGCGGGTTCGTTATGCTTGTCATTTGTATTCGCGCGCTCTCTTTGTTTCTCCAGCCTTGTTTAGCAGGTATGCAGCCAGCCTCACTGCCAGGGGGATTAGAGGTGACGGGGGGAGCGTAATTGAAAGATAAAGTACACTTTTAGATGAGTCTGGGCGCGCCTTCAAACCTTGTAGAATAGTCTAAAAATGGAGGATTCAAGAAAATTAACTGTGATACCTATATATTATACACATGGTTGGCGGTCAGCAAGCAGCTCAAGTCCGAGTTGAGGCTAGCCAAGTGAGTGGACCAGCGTGTCCGGGAGTGGCCAGCGTGATCAGTATATAGGCCAGCGTGTCCAGTGTATGGACCAGCTTGCCCAGTGTGTGTGCTAGCGTGTCCAGTGTGTTCGGCGAGTGGGTCGGCGTGTCTATCGAATGAATCAATGAGTCTAGCTTTCGTGTAACGTGGATCAGCATAGTGTATTGCGCGCGGGGACCATTGCCAATTTAAATAAATGACATGGGTAGAGTAAACATTTATTGCTACTGTGAACTATACTAATAATAAAAAAAAATTGTGACTGCTTTAAATATTTGAATAGTTATTATGTGTTTTATAGTTATTAATTTGTTTAGTTTAATTCTATTTTATGTGTTCTTATTAGATTATTAATTGATAGATTTAATTAAGACTCCTATTATTTAATTTAGTACCCGTTTAAATATAGCTTAATCAGTGTTTGGACTGTTTTATTTTTAATAGTCAAAACCTTTAATATTCCGTGTGCTTTTTCAATATTGTTTATTTAACAGCGTACCACAATATCCTGAAAAGAGCTTGCAATTTACACGGCTACGTGCGAACGGCCCGCAACCCCCCCTCCTAACCTCCCAGGCCACCCGTTTCATTAAAATATAGACATTTCTTACATTTCACTCACCCCCTAAGATGTTTTCACGTACCCGGGGTTGTACCACAGCTCTAGAAGAACTGAACATGTATAAAAGGTTTTCTCTTAAAGAGATCCACTCATTTACCTCAAGCAATATATTATGAGCATTGTGTTAATCCTAAAATTAAATTCGAATAAGCCGCTAATAGTAGGATCTATGTACCGTACAGGAATAAAATGCGCAAATACACTTTTGTTACCATAAAACACTTTACACTAATCTTATTTTGTGCTCAATCACTGTTACATTACTCTTTACATCTGGCCCACTTTGAATTTTATGAAAATCAGCCAAAGCTTTAATCCCCTTTAACAGATTTAATACCCGTGTCATCGATATCGATGGTCTTGAGGTAAAGTGCTCATCTCAGAGCCAGACGTTCGTGGGTTCAAACCCAGCGGGGGTTAGTGGATTTTTCTTGAGCGATTATAAATTAGTAGCACAGCTTTCTTCAGAGGGTAAGTTAAGCCGTCAGTCCCATGTTGGTTGTGGTATGTAAAATACCCCTAGAAGGTATGTGAAAACACTTTTCCCGGCAAAATTGGTAGGTCCTTTCACTCTCGCTCATAGAAATTCTCGTATGCTGGTATAATCAGTCGGTTCAGAAAGTGCACGTTAAATATCTCAAATAAATGCAAATGAAAATAAATGGTACGATGCACCGCACAGACTTTCTCTCTCTTTCTATAAACTCGTAAGATTTCTAAACGGAATAATGTACATTGTATCATCACCACTCCACATAAGAACACGCATAAAATAATATACAATGATATAGAATCAATGAGAAAAGAGGCGCATCTTTGTCCACCTAAGAGCATTTCAAACAGTTTAATGTCTTCAACAAGGGTCAACACTTCGTATTAAAATTTCGATTTCTGGTTAAA